>JAUCMX010000007.1:8510812-8618312 GCA_033459395.1 Hemibagrus guttatus
AATAATAATGCCTAAACATTGCATTTATGTTCTGCAAATTAACTTTGATGTTTCAGTCTAACTACAGCTCAGGCAGGACAGAAGCCTTTACTGTCTTCCTGGAAGACTTTGTGGCTTTTGTAAGAGGCAAAAATTAGTGGACAGGAAGGTAACTTGGAACAGGAGTTTATACACATACAATTTCTTAACACATTTTTCTGTAACATGAAATTAAAGTTATTTGGAAAATAAACACTCTTAAATGTCTCTACATACTGGTGTGTGTGTGTGTGTGTGTGTAAGAGAGAGAGAGAAAATGACAGAGAGAGAGTGAGGCTATCAAAATGAATGACACTTAGGTCACTACATGTAGCCACAATCCACATACATTTTTACGGGCCTTAATTTCAACTAGCAGTCATTGATTTAAGATAAGTGCGAATGCTAACGTTAGCTTGTGTCGACTCCGTGGACTGTGTTGGAATGAGATATTGAAGTATCGAACTTGTACTGTTGTGGTACACCAGTTCAATCTTACAGTAATCACACTGTACGGAGTTTTCTTTCTGTTTTAGTTTGAAACGATCCCAAACTTTGAAAACGAAGCTTTGAGGCAACTAATTTGCCTCGATGATTTTTTGTATTCGAATTACTCGAGGAATCGTTTCAGCCCTAATTGAAGCCTTAAAATGACCATCTCAAATGTTCATAAATCAAACACTAATTAAGTCAAAATGTATAAATATTCATAAATATTATGAATCTGAAATGAAAAAAATATGACTTGGGCTCACAAAAAAAAAGTAAAAAGTCATAATGACTAGAAGGTTTAGGAACTCTAGTGTTACGCTCCAAGTAAAATAAGTAAACGTATCCTTATGGAAAACTTCCCCATATAAAACAACTGTACATTTTTCTAACATTAGCTTAAAATCAGGTTATTATTATTCCATTCCATTCCATAGTCTGTTCCGTAGCTTATCCGATCTTTTCTCGGGTCACGCGGAGCCTGTGCCTATGGCAGGATACACCCTGTACGCAGTGCCAACACATCGCAGGGCACACACACTATGGGCAATTTAGAGACTCCAATCAGCCTAGAAACATGTCTTTGGACTGTGGGAGGAAACCGGAGCACTCGGAGGAAACCCACCAACCATGGGAAGAACATGCAAACTCCACACACACACAGTGAGCGGGAGTGAGACTCGAGCCCAGGACGCTGGAGGTGTGAGGCGAACGTGCCGTGATACGCCATAGTGCCGCCAGTTATTGCTGCTTATATAAACTTGCTATTACAGTCAGAGCTGTGATGTCCAATCAGGTTAGGCAATACAACCGTGTTATGGTATATGCTGAATAAACCGGGACTTTTTAGCCAACAATGTTACAAACTGATAAACAAATGAAATGGCATCCTTTAACAGGTTTATAAAAAAGGGGTCTGATTAATATATTAATTAATATATCAATCTTTCCGTGAACTCATGCTAAAGGCTTACCCTAATAGTGTTGTTGTCATGTCGACCACTCTGGATCAAAAGAGTGCAGTATTTTCGAACTCCTAATTCGAGGAACTCGATCCGTAGGGTTTTATTGGCGGCTGTAAAGAGAGCGATGACACCCATAAACAGCAAGAGGTGATCACATGAAGTATTGACTGTGATACAAGCACGATCATTGTCATCATTATCAAGTGTACGCCAAGCCGCATGCAAACTCGCGCTCGTTATTGTATTTACTTACGCAGGGGCTTCATGCGCAGACGCAGACTCACACACGCATCGGAATCATGGAATGTGACCGTCGAGAGACTCATCCTCGGCCAGATCTGCTTCTTGTCTGGGAAAACATTCGAAAAGCATGTAAAAAAACATGCGAAGAAAACGAACAGGGATAGATCAGAATAAATAAATAAACGCTGTTTAAAACATATTCAACTTACCAGCATTGGACCATTTCTAAAAAGGGAGAAAGAAAAAAAAAAAAGACAAATGAACATGAGAGAAAGCAGTACATGAATAAAAGTCTTTGTTTCGACTCATAGGACAATAGATTACTTTTACAAGGTTTCATTTTTGGAAACTTATAATAATTTGAATTATAGAGAAGAAATACACTGACCAGGCATAACATTATGACCACCTGCCTAATATTATGTTGGTCCATCTTTTGGTGCCAAAACAGCCCTGACCCATCATGCACTGTGTATTCTGACACCTTTCTATCAGAACCAGCATTAAATTCTTCAGCAATTTGAGCAACAGTAGCTCGTCTGTTGGATCGGACCACACGGGCCAGCCTTCTCCCCTCACATGCATCGATGAGCGTTGGCCGCCCATGACCCTGTCACCGGTTCACCACTGTTCCTTCCTTGGACCACTTTTGATAGATACTGACCACTGCAGACCGGGAACACCCCACAAGAGCTGCAGTTTTGGAGATGCTCTGATCCAGTCGTCTAGCCATCACAATTTGGCCCTTATCAAACTCGCTCAAATCCTTACGCTTGCCCATTTTTCCTGTTTCTAACACATCAACTTTGAGAACAAAATGTTCACTTGCTGCCTAATATATCCCATCCACTAACAGGTGCCATGATGAGGAGATCATCAGTGTTATTCACTTAATCTGTCAGTGCTCATAATGTTATGCCTGATCGGTGTAAGTTCACATATCTTAATCGAGCTATCATGCTTTACAGTTTTCGGATTCAATTCAATTCTATTTATTTGTATAACGCTTTTAACAATGCACATTGTCTCAAAGCAACTTTACAGAATGAAAAAAACATAAGAAAAATGATCAAGTTTGAAGTTAAGTTACTATTTATCCCTAATTCATGTCAGTATTATGGCTGCTGATGATGAATTTTCCTCACGTGATGTTGTGTGACCTTTGCTGTGAATTTCGGCTATGATTCTTGAATTTATTCACCATATTATGTCCATGCTGAATACAATCACATGTCCTTCCTCGTTTGCCAGCATGTTATATCATTACTCTAACTGATTTGTTTTTATTTTCCATGACTCATCATTACAGTAATCCACCCCATATTAGAGATGGTACACTCTTAGTACGCCACTGAAACTGAAACCTTAAGTATTTACTGAAACCAGCATGTTTTATTTGAAGCCGTTTACTCAAAATTACCCTATTAAATGAATCGAACTGCTCATTTTTTTTACCCTACAGGAAAAAACACATAGCTATCAAAATGTCATACTTGAACAGCTTGTTATGGTAACTTAGGTGTCACATTATTAACCACAGCACTCTTATAATGAAGTGAAAAAGAAACAGAAAAAAAACTGTATTTAACAAAAAGGTACAAATTGTGGAATGTCGACATAAAAGCTGACAACAGCAAGCTTTATGTTTTACTTTTTGGGCTTAATTCCTTCATTCCCAAATTATCCTTAAAAATGGTTTTACTTCTTCAGGAATTTTAAAGACTTGGCCTTTCTCAAAATAAATGCTAAAAACAACACACTGGAGAAAGGTGCTCTGCATCTGGACAAATATCTGCTAGCAACTTTCCTGTCAGAAACTCTTTCAGATTAGATTAAATGCAAACCAATGGCTTAATAATATTGGTTTTAATTAATATACTAGCCTCTAGTATTTTATTAATACTAGCCTAAACTTATTATTCAGAAGTTTAAAACTACTAGTAGTTTATAAGTCCAGCTTAAAACATGATCTAGCGTGTACTACAAATTTTTTTGAGACTACAATTAAGCTAATGTGAATCTACAGTGAAACTAAACTCCATAACTATATAGTTCTAAAGAAATATAAGCGTGGACCTGATGAAATACAAGAGGTACTGGATGTTTGAAGGGTTAACCAAGTGCTAAGTAATTAGCTAAATGTAATATAGCAAGCTGTTTAGAAACTGGATATCCAAGTAAACAGATTTAGCAGCAATATGCAATAACATTTATGGTCGAAAACATTATTCAGTGAACTTGATAATAAAGAGGCTAGCTTTAATCATGATGTGGATATAAGCATAGTTCAATATCCGGTTAGGAATACAGGAAGCCAGTTGACGCTCAGATTTGTGGGAGTCATTTATTTCTAGAGCAAACCTGGCAAACAAGGTTGGTTATAAAAATGTATAAAAGAACATTTGAAATTGCTTCCTACTAGAAGGTTTATAATCATGTACACTGGGTTCAAAAGTTTGGGATCACTTTCAATAGTTCACAGCATGGTAATTGGACCATGCTGTGGTCCAACATGGATTAGCAAACATAACATGAGACTGAAACAAAGGACTGATTGATGCTCCTATCTGTTGTCGAGTCTTCTGATCCTGGAAAATTCTTTTTGTGGTACGAGCTTATCTTACCATGCTGTGAACTATTGAAAACTGGTTCTAATCAGTACAGAAAAAGGATTGGGAGACCCAGTGCTCATCTGGAAAACAAGGAAATTTAAGTGATCCCAAACTTTTGAACTGTAGTGTAGGTTTTAAGAAACAAAAAGGCCTAATATCATGATTTTAGTTTAAAGAGAAAAAATTAGCAATCAAATTGTATGAGAAAGTAACACAGAATCTTAGTTCACCCCATAAACTATAAATACTGCGCTGTTATATAGTATGTTCCTGCTATTACAATGGTGACTGCAGCAAGCTGTAATGTAGTGAAGAGCTATAAATCTGTAAAAAGTGACAGGATTCGAATAGAAACCTTATGAAGAGGTGCGTTTCTTGCGATTCCAACCAAATTCCTCTCACTGCTTATTTCAAATGTGGCCCATTTAATGTATATGACAGTGACATTTTTCACAATGGCATACAATTAGAGTTCACACAAAAAGCTCAGTGGTAGAAACTACGATCCGGTTAACCAAACGTGTTTCATATTTTCTGTATCATTTATGGAGTTTACAATGATATTTTAGTAGCAGTGTCACAAACACAGAGGCTCTGTCATTTGAAGCCCAACAGTCTAAATCCACAATTATGGTGTTTAGTTATTAACCGATTAATACATTAATCTGTGTCTCTAATAATGGAAATCCAACACTTGCTTTTTTCACTTTTGTTTTCAGCCCAGTCCTGTACTGAATTTCAGTTTCAGCCAATTTTCAGTTTCAGCCATGACTTATTTTTTCTATTTTGGTGTGTCACATATTTTCTGTAGTTTTATTCTAGGATGTTCGTAGAATATGGCTGATGAAGTACAACATTATTATCTTTTCCTCCAATAATTATATAGCAAGTATAAATATTTCTATCCTATATAATTATATATCTTTTATTCATTTTATTTGACTCAATCTTATTTACTTGACAAAATTTTTTTATTTAATTAAATGTATTTATAAAAAAAAATGTATTTATATTTGTAATAATAATAATAATAATAATAATAATAATAATAATAATAATAATAAAATAAAACAATAAAATAAAAAAATAAAAAATAATAATATTATAACCATATATGTATTGTAATTCTTCATCTATTTAACACTTGTTTTAATTTTTCTTTTTGTTATTAAATTATTATAATTATTTATATCTTAGATTTTGTTCATTTTATTTGCCTTGATCTTATTTTATGATTACTATACTGTTAATTCTAATTCATTTTTCTTTCTTTATTTAATTGCTTGTACTTTTGTTTTTCGTTCTCGAATAATAGTTGGGTGAAAAGTCTTTTCGGGAATTTACCCGAATACACAGTCAGGAAAGTATGCTGTTTTAGTGTTGAAGTGGTGCTACAAACCTAACGCTGAAAACAAGTAAAGGAAGTCAACAGCAGGACCTTTCCAGTAAAACTCTGCCTTCAAACTAAAGTGGCTGAGTCTACATTGCTGAATAACACCAAAGTACAAAGCAGTTCTGGTAATTTGAGATGTCTCCACTGGTAATACTATAGCATTTAGCTCCGGGGTGAACCTTTATTCATATATAGATCCAATAAGTCATACCGTGACCTAAAGCAGGTCACTTTGTGTGAAAGGGACAAACCTTTTTCTTCATACCAATAGCACAATTATAATTAATGGGCCAGTAACCTGATACTGATTCAAATACTATAGTAACTATAGTAAAAAAAAAAAGAGAGAGAAAAAAGTTCTGAACTCTCTATAACAACAGCATTTATCAGTATTTTGTTTATTTTTATTTATTCAGTAAGTTGAAAACCGTACATCTGCAATTACTTGTTTGGAATTAACCTCAGCGAAATGTAAAGTGGTCAGAAATTCCAGTTTTCAAATGCATATTTATGAAAAAAAATAAGCATGTGTATTCAAATAGATTTCTTCAGTGTTTATGAATTCAGATTCGATCACTTTCAGATTCAGTTGAAATGTTTTTTTCTTTTTTTAAACTGTATTCAGCATGCTCCTTCCAGTGCTCTGCTTCACTTAGCAGATTTTACTTTTAGTTTTATTTTATAAGTTAAGCAACCTGACTACACAGCAATGGGCAAAGGCCATGTGTGGGTTTTTTTTTTTAATAAAATATTTTAATGCTGTGACTTCAAGGGATTTAAAAAAAAATTTAAGACTTCTTTAACGCTTTCTAACTCTTAACTTTAAGTTGTTTTTTGCTTCTATTTCCCAAGACGCCTCGCAGCAAGCTTCTGTTGCAAACCTGATTGCAGAAATGGCGGCATGCTTTATGACATGTTGCATTCTTTTCAGATTCGTAATCTGGGTTGTCTCGATCAGCATGTTCCCCGCATAAAATGTGTCAGTGGATCAGCTTGGAAAATATTTAAAATCCAAATTCATACTGATACAACGTTTCTGACCTTTTTAGGCTTGGAGCAGTTAGCAGTGAAGAGTCAACGTGTATATTATTTTATATATATATATATATATATATATATATATATATATATATATATATATATATATATATATATATATATATATATATATATACATATACATACATACATACATACATACATACACACATTATATATATATATATATATATATATATACACACACACACACACTGAAGACATTTGGGTTTGAGATCAAAAGATGACTAGGGGAAGACAGATTGAAATTACAGCTTTCGTTTCCTGATATTTACATGTAGATGCATAATGCACAGCTAACTGGTGCTTCTTGTTGCCCAGTTGTGTCCTGTTAGATTAATTGTTTAAACAATTAATACCTCTCTGAGTGTCTGCTCTTGGTTTGAACCCTGGGTGTCATCTGTAAAGACTGCATTTTGTTGTTAAAAAGGATAAACCGACATTAAAACCAGAGAGCTGTGGAAGAAAAGCAAGTCATTTTGAAGCTGAGGAACCAGTCACGTACTAACAACCAGACACAAAAAGGTCAGCCAAAGAACAGCAGCAGTTGATGACAGAAATGTTGTGTCAGCTGTGAAGATAAAACCCAAAAACTACAGTCAGTGACATCACCAACAACCTCCACAGGGCAGGGGTGAAGATATCACATTCCACCTTTAAAAAAAGAAAGAAATAGAGTCCATACCAGAAGATGAAAACTACTCATGCAAACATTAGGAGGAACTTCACTATGATGCAAGAAAATGACCCATAACACAATGACCAACACAACAAAGGGGAAAATGTGGAAGGATTTAGACTGGCCAAAACAAATCACCAGACCTTAATTGACCAGAATTGATCATTTCATCTCCTGTAGACAAGACTAAAGGGAGAAACCCCCCCACCCCCACCCCACAAAAAAAAAAAAAACAACTGAAAGAAGCTGTGGTACACATCTGGAAAATCATCACAAGGGAAGAAAGCAACGGTCTGCTGATGTCACTGGGTCGCTGGCTTGATGTAGTTACTGCAAGCACGAGACACGCAACCACATTTACTTTCATTTATTTTAACACTATCTGTTAATACATAGTTGTTTAACACATTTAGAATATATCAATGTAAATATCAGGAAATGAAAGCTAGAATTTGTCGCATATTCATCTGTTCTCTTCAGCTATTGTCAAATGACTGTACGTGATGGTTTATCTTGTAAAGAGATTTAAATTGAACACTCACTGCAGTCATAATTTGCGTTTGGTTCAGGTTAGATCTTACCAATTAACACCAGGAAAACATAATACGCTTTCTTTGCCTGACTCATCCTCTGTCACAACATACAATCAGACTGAGAGAACATGGGAGGGGGAATTTGAAAACGGTCTAAAACACCTTCTGTGTTTTCCACTCCATCGCTACGTTTTCTCACCCCTCGCTTCAACACAGTGGCTAGGCTTTACACATTTACTTTTACTGTACAATCTTATAACAGCTTCTGAACTGCTGCATTATTAATTGACCTGAAGATGTTTTTTCACCCAGTAGTTTATTTTGTGTTCATCACAGTGATGAGGAAAATAAGAGTCAGGTTAGATTTGAGTACCTTCATGTCAAAATCATATACATTTCACTTAATGATGCTGTGAGAAATGTGCTTACACACCACTCGTTTATTACTATGAATCTACTTGGGTTTTTTTTTTTAAATAAATACACATGATTCGTTTATTCTCATGTGAATTCATTTGATTCACTTCACTTGATTCACTTCACTTGATTCACTTCACTGTCAAATGTACAGAAGAATCATTTCACGTGTGATTTTTCACGTTTATTTCTACATGTGTAGGTTCACATGACACGTGGCTTCAAATATAATTCATATGGTGAGAAAAAAAAACATGTTTTTTTTTTCTGTTGTTTAATAAACACGAGTTTATCTCCTCTAATTACACATGCACACATATTATGCCAAAGTGATTTACCAAAGGTTCTTAATGTTTGTTTGTTTTTCCTTTTCTCTAACAAACTACGAGAAACAGAGAAATATAATTTCCTACCTCTCTGACCACGAGTGCATTATCTCCGTGGATCTCCAGAGAGGACGCGATAAGGAACAAGTAGAGAGCGACCACTCCACACGTGAACACGCCTGGTCCGCGCATTGGACCTGTTTCCGGTGTTTTCACCACTTACAATCCAAAATCACATGCTGTTTAGGGAATTTCAGGAACGTTAAGACGACACAGATTGCCGACAAAATAAAACACACTCATACAGCCATTCGAATAACCGACTTCCTTCATGTCACTCCGCTAACAGTGCTGTCAGGGTGAAGCTGTGGTTAGAGCTGGTTTAGGCGTGTGGACGCGAAGCTCCGCCCACTCAATTCCAGACACCACCAATGAGACGCGTGGAAAAAAGACACTTTACTGTACACAAAAATAAAAAAGAGCAAAAGTGTATCATTGTGTAGGCGAACAAAACTGAAGCATGTAGATATTCAGCAATTATTTTATGGCCTGATAAGTGAAAGTCAAAATTTAATGTTAAAAAAGTCAAATTGCTTGATAGAAATTCATCTTATACAAAACTTTATTCATGTTATAGAAAGGGGTGTGGCCAGCTTTAAACAGGAAGTCGACCCCCAAAATCTTGATGTAGAAAAAAAGAATAAATAGTGCAAGGTTTTTTTTGTTTTGTTTTTTTTGTTTTTGTTTTGTTTGTACATAAAAAATATCTATTTCTATTTTTTTTTAATTTTCTGTTTTTTAGTTATCAAATTATTATGATAAATAATTCAATGACGTATATAAATGAGATATACTATTATAACAAATTAAAATGAAATAAATATATTATATATACTGTATATACACACTGACCAGGCATAACATTATGACCACCTGCCTGATATCGTGTCAGTCCCCCTTTTGCTGCCAAAACAGCCCTGACCCATCATGCACTGTGTATTCTGACACCTTTCTATCAGAACCAGCATTAACTTCTCGATTAATGAGATCGGTGTGTATATACATACATACATACATGAATACATATATATATATATATATATATATATATATATATATATATATATACATACATACATACATATATATATATATATATATATATATATATATATATATATATATATATATATATATATATATATATACATACATACATACATATATATATATATATATATATATATATATATATATATATATATATATATATATATATATATATATATATATATGTATGTATGTATGTATGTATATATAAAAACACTTTTTCACACAGGCCCATGTAGTTTTGGATTTTGTTTTCCCTTAATAATAAAAACCTTCATTTAAAAACTGCATGATGTGTTTACTTGTGTTATCTTTGACTAATATTTAAATGTGTTTGATTATCTGAAACATTAAAGTGTGACAAACATGCAAAAAAAAAAAGAAATCAGGAAGGGGGCCAACACTTTTTCACACCACTGTATATATATACATATATATATACAGTACCGCTCAAAAGTTTGGGATCACTCAAAAATTTTATTGTTTTCCTAAACACACACGAAGTTAGTCTGAATAGAAAATAGCAATAGCCTTAATCAAAATTACAATTTTGAAGCAAAAGCAAAAAAGCAATTACAGCCTGGGCATTCTAGCTGTAAATGTTTCAAGCTAATCTGATGAGATTTCACCCCATGCTTCCTGGAGCATCTCCCAATCTCCCACAAGATGGAGATATATATATATATATATATATATATATATATATATATATATATATATATATATATATTATATATATATATATATATATGTAGACTTACTTAGTTTCCTATGTTCAGTGAATTTGTTAGTGTATGGGTATGAAAAGTTGAAGATTGAATTAATTAAAATTTTATTTGTATAGTGCTTTTAACATAGACACCTTGATTGCTATGTATGAAATTATTAATAACTTATGGATGAATGGATGGATTTGGGCTTGGATAAACTCATAATTTTGCAACTACATATTGCCCGTGTTTATCTCAACTATTATACCATTAACTTAAAGTCTCCTGTATGCTAGCTAGCTTGTTCTTAATACTGAGACTATCAGCCTGTCAGTCATTTCCTTAAAGAAGTGGAACATCAACACTGAGAAGTGTTTTCCTTCCACCTTACCATTCCAGTTTCTCTGTAAGGATCAAAGCTGTGTGAATAGACTTTTTTGGGGGAAAGTTGAGCTCTGAGAACTGAGCAGTGGCTGTATCTTTAAATTAGATACTCAAACATTTAGTGTAACCCTTCATTCACCCTGCAGTTGCTGCTGGTTTCCTTGTTAATGATTATGCTTCCACCATTTAAAATAGCTGGCTTACAGACTATAATGACTTTAGTATTCAGAATTTACCTAACACTTCCTGCGACCTGACTTGATCTTTCAAAAAATATTATTTTATTTATCCAAAGAAAAGTAGACAGAACTACTGAACATATTTTTATCTGCCAAAAAGTCATTCTGAAACCCGTGACTGGAAACAGACCAACCTGCACAGACAACACCACATGCATGAAATTACATACATGTTCAGGAATGTTTTCACTCAAAGCAACGAGCATAACGTGGGTAAAAACTGCTCAGTGGATTTACAGAACCCTGTCACACACAAATGTGACTTCCTGCTCTGATGAACACTCTCACGCTTTCCTCCAGCACACACATACACACAAAAACGAGTGTTCTTTCATGGTGTTTTCTTAATGTTTCTGAAGGAATTTATGGTCACGTAAGCTGTGGCTGTTGAAATGTACCACAAACGTAAGAAGAAGTAGGTCAAGGTTGATGCGGTCATAGTCACTAAACTCGCACTGGATGACTGGATCTGATGCAAAGCACAGGAGGGATTTATTTGTGTTTTAAGATTGGGTCAGTTATATTTGCTCATGTACACAATGAGTTCATTCGTTAAGCTGGTTGTGTGCCTCTGATATGAAAAACAGTCCGTTATAGCAACCAGAAATCAACTAAGAGAAGCCTTTATTTGTCATGTATACATTACAGTAAAGTGAAATTCTTTACTTTACAGGCATCAGCGCATCAACTCCTTGATCAAGTGCCCAACAGTGGTAGTGCCTTATCTTTGGTTACATGACGTCATACAAACAAACTAATCAAAGGGCAAAGTTTGCTTTGTTACAAAGCACAGGGGCAGCTATGATACAGCGCACCTGGAGCAGAAAGGGTTAAGGGCCTTGCTCAACTGCCCAACAGTGGAGCTTGGTGGTGCTGGGGCTTGAACCCCGATCCGCAATCCAGAGCCTTAACCACTTGAGCCACCACTAAAGCCCAATAAAGGGGATGTACTTAACACTATGAAAAGGTTGAGTAAATTTTCTGATCAGAGCCAGTCATGATCCAGCACTAGAGCAGAGAGGATTAAAGATGCTTGATTAAAAGCCCAACAGTAGCAGCAGCTTGAACCCACGACCTTCTGATCAGTAGTCTAGAGCCTGCACAGCAAACAAACACTAGCAGACTAATCTAATAACATCATTAACACTAACCCATTAGAAACAACTATTGAAAAATGAAGCTGTGTAGGAAGTGACTAATCTAAGCTATCTTGTAAGATCTTTTTTGTTTGGCTGAAAATATCACCCTTTAACCTTCTAACTATTGTAAATACCCTACATCATCTTTATTGTACACTGGTCAGCACCACAATGTGTACAATAATCCATTGTGTTGTATTGTACTGTACTGTCCAGCTTGCACCGTTTGCACACGTACTTTATGTAGAACTGTGTTACTGTACTTAATTTCTTAGTTATGTTTTGTTTTATGTATTATTGTACAGCACCAGCTGACCATGGCAGGATCCTGTGCCCTCACTGCCAGGCCCGAGTTTGATTCCAGTGCAGGGAACCAATCCAGCCACTGAAGGGTTCACTCTCAGTGACAGTCCTTGGATAAAATAGGAGGGTTGTGTCAGGAAGGGCATCTGGTGTAAAACCTGTGCCAAAATCATACACCGATCAGGCATAACATTATGAGCAGTGACAGGTGAAGTGAATAACACTGATTATCTCCTCATCATGGCGCCTGTTATTGGGTAGGATATATTAGGCAGCAAGTGAACATTTTGTCCTCAAAGGTAATGTGTTAGAAGCAGGAAAAATGGGCAAGGACTGGCAATTTAGGAATAATTTGAAGAGCACAACAACGAGTTTGAGGTCTCCAAATTCCCCAGATCTTAATCCAATCGAGCATCTGTGGGATGTGCAGGTCAAACAAGTCTGATCCCTGGAGATCTAACATCTTGGTGCCAGATACCACAACACACCTTCAGGGATCTAGTGGAGTCCAGGCTTCAATGGGTCAGGGCTGTCATACAGAGATGAATGTCATTGATTCTCAGACACATTTTTCACTGACTGACCTGTGCTCCCAATCACTAGCTCATGCCAAAACCAATGTCCCTTAAGCTGATATTTTATCCAAAGTTTTGTTGTCAGTCATGACAGTGTTCTTTACGTATGGCTGTAACTACCAAGGTCTGAAGTTAGAAAACCTTACAGCAATCTCCTGATGATCCAGCAGCACAATGGAGTCTACAACTTCTTGTAGATTGATATGCAGCACATCTCACTCTATGTGAGAGTCCATGATATCGAGGGAGTGTTTGTGAGACTAGTTAGAGGTTTGTAAAATAGATGAATAGTAGTTAAATAACTCTTGTACATTAAGTGCAAGTGACAAGTGAGCAACAAGTGCAGTTTATGGAAGGAGTTTTTCTATCAGAGGTTCAGGGTTGAGCATTATGGTCTAAGAAATAAGAAGAGCATCACATTTCTGCAACAGCAACCTCACACATCTTTTTATCCTGGTTACAATCCTGTCCACATGGTGAACATGATTATTAGCCATGTATTAAAATATAAACTGGATTTAGATGGTACAGTGAGTTTGGTCTGTGTTATTTGATTATATGATGTCAAACAGTCAATTTAATCAAAACAAAGTGTACATTTTGCACAAGTCGAGAGAACAGAATCAAAGGTCAGGTTTGGTATAATGTGAAAACTCAGCAAAGGTTGAACTGCTTTATACAACTAATAAGATTTTGCACATCTACACCTACTATTTCTTTTTGCTCACTCGTTCAGCACGTACAACATGTTTGTCAAACTTTGCATATTTAAGGACATCAAAGTTTAGAACTAGAGCAAACAACAGCAAAACAAGAGCGCTGATCTTATCACATATCGCAGGGCTTTGAACTTCTTCACCGCTGTCCCAGAGCGATGCTGTATCTCTACAGTTGCGATCTACTTCTATACATAGAAATGTTTTTGTTTTTTTTTAAACAGATTGCTTCATTGAATAAGTGGAGATTTGTTGGCTCACAGCATTTAACGATATAAAAAAAATTTATATCTGGACTCATTTTGTATTATAACATTATAATCAATTAATTTTTTAAGAAAAAAAAATTATTTTCTTAGTTAAACCTTTCACAATTTTTTCCACATTAGATTCTAATAAATGTGTCCTTAAGACGTCTTCTGTGGCTGAAAACAAAACTATTTTAAGAAATATCAGTCTGTTAAAGATTAACAATAAGCAGAATTACTACATTTCAGACCCACCTTGTTAAATACATGCTTTGTAAGCAATAAAACGTACATTATAGGGGGGTATGCCAGAGCAGGAGCTTATAGATGTTTAAAGATTCTGCAGTAGATTTGTTTTCTGTTGCTGAAGGTTAACAGTGTTGTGTGATGTGGTTGGAGTTATCCTACTTTTACACTTTAGACCTTGATAGATCCACTAAGTTATGTGGACATATTTCTTCTCTTTAATTGCCGTGACAAGTTTTGAATATTGATGGCTTTATTTATTTCTAGCATTTTGGCAGATAGACTTATTCAGTGCGACTTACAATTATCTCATTTATACAATTGAGCAGTTGAGGGTCAAGGGCTTAGCAGTGGCAGATTGGTGGTCCTGGGAACTGAACTCACAACCTTCTGATGAGTAGACCAGCACCATAAACACTGAGCTACCACTTCCCCTTTAAAATATTCAAGTAGTTGTGTTCACTGTATATGCTAAATCACAGCCCTGGAAGCATATCTCATCTCACATCATACGTGTGTCTGGAGGGTATGAGAACAAAAATGCAAAGATGATGAATAAGTTAATCAGGAAAGCTGGCTCTGTTTTAGCCTGTGAACTGGACACCACGGAGGTGCTGGTGGGAAGACAGAATGTGAACAAAACTGAGAGGACAATGGACATTTGCAAACATCCCCCTCCATGCCATACAGGCCAAACAGTACTGGTGCTGCTTGTCCATTAGACTATGGCAGTAACAGAGAAAGGTCGAGGAAGCCATTCTCACACACTACAATCCAAATCTACAATGAGTCAACACCAGAATGTGGACATTGTGGACTCACTGGACATGCCTACTGATTTTGCATTCTTCTACATTGCACATTGCGCAACATTTTAATCATTATTAATTATAAGATGAAGCAGAAGAAGCCTTTATTATTGCTGAATTCTTTTCTTTGCATATCCCAGCTTGGGAACAGAGGACAAGGACAGCTATGAGACAGCACCCCTTAAGCAGAGAGGGTTAAGGGCCTTGCTCAAAGCCCCTACAGTGGCATCTTGGCAGTTCTAAAACCTTTCAATCAACAACCCAGGGCCTTAACCACTCGAGCCACGGCTGCACTGCATGCATCACTTGTGTTGTTATACAAAAATATAGATATCCATTTTAAATATAAATGGGTGCCAATAATGCTGGTAATCATACTAGAAACATTTAAACCATGTTGCAATAGTTGACTGATTTTCGCTTGATAATATGATTTCAAACAGTGCTTCATATTCTAGCATCAATGAAACTACTAAGGTATAGAATCATTGGTTTCATCCTGCCACAAAACTGTGATTGCTGATCAAAATATTGTCTTTGCTAAAAACCGCTAGATTCTATCAGTGCTCAACAGATGAGATATAGCACTGCTATCTAACAAACTGTACACTCAGCTTCACCACATACATTGCAATGACTATAGTTTTTGTAGCTCTACATTGGGGAGATTATTCAGGAGAATTATTGGGTTTTGACTCCAATCAAGGCAGTTCGCTGTACAAGAACCAACAATGATCATTTCCACCAACCATATATGATTAAATACATATATATCTTCTGTCAGCTTTGAAATGCTTTGCTTTTCCTAAACATTGTCACAGGTGAAGTATACCACTTCATGGCAACCGTATTCCTTATGTTAGTATCTCAGCAGGATAATGCATCCTGACACACTGGAAAAAATAGTCTGGGAACATGACTAAAGGTTCAGGGTGTTCACAAGACTTGGCCTTCAAATTCAGATCTCAGTATCCTGACCATCTGTGGGATGTGCTGGACAAACAAGTCACATCCATAGAGGCCCCACTTCATAACGTACAGGACTTAAAGGATTTGCTGCTGAAGTCTTGATGCCAAATAGCACAGCACACCTCCAGAGGTCTTGTGGAGTCCATGTCTCACGGGTCTGAGTTGTTTTGGTGGCAGAAGGTGGATCTACACAATATTAAGCAGGAGGTTAATGTCATGACTGATCATTGGACATATATAGATCGGTTTTGGCAGATGCCGTTAAGCAGAGTGACTTACATTTATTCCTTGTATACAACTGAGCAGTTGATGGTTTAAGGGCCTTGCTCAGGGACTCAGGGCTGGCAGCTTGGTGGACTTGGGATTTGAACTCACAACTTTCTACAGATTTCTGTACACTCTAGAGTGCACAGAGTGGTGCAAAAACATTCACTCACAAGCAGGTCAGCAGCCAGAAACGCTTTGTTGATGAGAGAGGTCAGAAGAAAATAGCCAGATGGGTTCATATAGACAGGAAGGCTGAAGGTGATACCACAACCAACCACTATTTACAACTGTGCTGAGCAAAAGAAATAACATCAGAACACACAACACAAAACTGGACAGTTGTTGGTTTTATATACATTTTTAGTTAGTAATTTTTAGTTACATTTCAGGATAAAATCATATTAAGATTTTATTTCTTTGACCTGGCTGTGAAGGCAGCAAAAGACAAGAATAATTAAAGACACAACGATTAACACTAATGTCCAGAGAAGTTGAAAAAATAAGGAATGAAAATAAATAAATAAAAAGAATAAAAAAAGAATATAATAAATAAATAAACAAATAAAAATACATAGAAATATAGAATCAAATATTGCAGAAACACCTTCAAACTTATTTGCCATACATTTATTATCCATATTGATTACATTTACAGCATTTGGCACACAGCTTGTGTCTCTATCATTGAATATATCCTGACACTGGTTCACTAGGTCATGGACTAAGAATGCCATCAGTCTAAAAACTTTTGGGGATGTAATACAGCAAGAATGAACACACACTATTTTGTGCTAGTTTAAGTAGACTGGAGACTATCACGCCTTCTCTGAACTGCCGTTGTCTCAGACAGCTTTCGGCAAGAAGGAATCGGTGCCATAATGTCAATAATGAACTCAGAAACTACACTGACCTTCTAGTTCCTCAGGAGTTGTTGTGCTGTTATAGAAAGGACATTATCAACATTATTTACTGTCCAGTGTCCCCCAAATGAGGATGGGTTCCCTTCTGAGCCTGGTTCTTCTCAAGGTTTCTTCCTCATATCATCTCAGGGAGTTTTTTCTCGCCACCACCGCCTCAGGCTTGCTCATTAGGGATAAACTAGTAATTCTATAATTCTGTAAAGCTGCTTTGAGACAATGTCCATTGTTAAAAAGTGTCATGTACTATAATTACATCTGTGTCTTTAGAACGATGGAGTACGAGGCATGATGGGAAGTTTGTTCATGTTGTTGGGGAATTCATGCGAGAGAAGTAAGACGTTGCAGGCAGAATGTTAAAGAGCGTGTGACTGATTAATTCGGTGGATTGCTTCCTCTGACGAGAGATCTGATAAGAGACAGATACATAACAAAAAGCGCTACACAAATAAATTGAACTGAATTGAAATTTCAGGAAGAGGTAGGGCTTTAGACTGTGACTCAGCTGTTCGGACATCTTGGAGAAGTTTATTCCACCACCCAGGTGCCAGAGAACAGAGAAGAGTCTTGATGCATACCTTCTTTATACCCTGAGTAGCAGTGCTGGAGGAGAAGTGCTGCAATTCTGAACCTTTGTACAGAGATAATGTAGTGCAGAGCTTTTTGAAGTCTAGAGTGCAAGCAGTGGAGTCATTTCTCTCATTTCCATTTCTCAGCATTCACCAGTCAGTTGTTTTGGACAGTTGTTTTAACGCTTCAAACTCCTCAAATTAGCAATCAAATCTACACCAATGCTGGTAAATGCTTGTGGAGATAAGTCTTCCTCATAGCAGCTATATCTCCATCTTTTCTTTCTAAGCAAACTGTAATACATAAAGGATTTGTTTACTGCGCCAGTCAGATGCTGTCTTACAGGTTTCTCAAAGATCTCCATAATAAGTGACAAGAATGGCGCTAGACTAAACATCCTTTACATGAGCTGTCTAGATCTGTATCTCAAGTACATTTTAAGATCTTTTACTGTAACATTCTTAGTTTCTTTTTTTTTTTTCGAAAACCCTACATCATATTGCGTCCTTAAAGGAAAGCTGGATTTGTGGGCGAGTTGGTATTTCAGTGCAGACAGAATAGCACTGAAAGTACAGCTTCAGAGTAAACTGATCCTGGGTTGGGCAACAGTGTGTGTAAGGTTGCATAGCTGTGTGTGTGTGAGTGTGTGTGTGCTCAGAGTGTAATAGATACCCATAAGGAAAAAGAAAGAAGAATCTTTTGCAGAAGCTATAAAAATATGCATGTGTGAGTAACACAGCTGAAAGAGGTCCCCCCCCATCTCTACATATAATATGTAACAGAGTCAATACATGACACATAGGCTAATTATTTCAATGAAACGTATTTTGGAAATAAAGAGAAGGCGCCATTGCTGTGCTGACAATAGTTAAGCAAGATTCGGTCGACTGCGGTCTAAAGATCCCTTTCTATGCTTGTGAATGTGAATAACAACAACCATCTGTCTTTTTACGCCTATAAAGTGCACCGAGATTCAGTGGAAAACCTGCCTGCTCATTCAGCTGATGTTATTGTTCACATTGAACATCACAGTACGGAAAATTGTCGTCTCAGTGACCGTGACGCCGGCTGGTTTGAGTGCGTGAGAAACTGCTGATCTGATCTAATTTTCACAAAACATGGCATGGAAAAACAAAAATATCATGTTTGTGGCAAAAGGGCCTTGTTCATGATAGAAATCAGAGAAGAATAGCAAAAACTGCAGGTCAAGCAGGGCAGGACGGGTATCATAAATCAGAATTTATAACACATTAAACCTCAAGGTTCCTAATATAGTGGCTAGAGTGTGTATAGTTGGTGTCTATTAGAGTATGTATAGTAAAATTCCTGACTAATATATGATAAATTGGACACATCTTGTACGTGTACAGTGGTGTGAAAAAGTGTTGGCCCCCTTCCTGATTTCTTATTTTTTTTGCATGTTTGTCACACTTTAATGTTTCAGATAATCAAACACATTTAAATATTAGTCAAAGATAACACAAGTAAACACATCATGCAGTTTTTAAATGAAGGTTTTTATTATTAAGGGAAAACAAAATCCAAAACTACATGGCCCTGTGTGAAAAAGTATTTACCCCCCCTGTTAAAACATAACTTAGCTGTGGTTTATCACACCTGAGTTCAATTTCTCTAGCCACACCCAGGCCTGATTACTGCCACACCTGTTCGCAATCAAGAACTCACTTAAATAGGACCTGCCTGACAAAGTGAAGTAGACCAAAAGATCCGCAAAAGCTAGACATCATGCCGAGATCCAAAGAAATTCAAAAACAAATGAGAGAGAAAGTAATTGAGATCTATCAGTCTGGAAAAGGTTATAAAGCCATTTCTAAAGCTTTGGGACTGCCGCGAACCACAGTGAGAGCCATTATCTACAAATGGCAAAAACATGGAACAGTGGAGAACCTTCCCAGGAGTGGCCGGCCGACCAAAATTACCCCAAGAGCGCAGCGACAACTCATACAGGAGGTCACAAAAGACCCCACAACAACATCCAAAGAACTGCAGGCCTCACTTGCCTCAGTTAAGGTGAGTGTTCATGACTCCACCATAAGAAAGAGACTGGGCAAAAATGGTTTGCATGGCAGAGTTCCAAGACGAAAACCTCTGCTGAGCAAAAAGAACATAAAGACTCGTCTCAGTTTTGCCAGAAAACATCTTGATGATCCCCAAGACTTTTGGGAAAATACTCTGTGGACTGACGAGACAAAAATTGAACTTTTTGGAAGGTCTGTGTCCCATTACTTCTGGTGTAAAAGTAACACCGCATTTCAGAAAAAGAGCATCATACCAACAGTAAAATATGGTGGTGGTAGTGTGATGGTCTGGGGCTGTTTTGCTGCTTCAGGACCTGGAAGACTTGCTGTGATAAATGGAACCATGAATTCTGCTGTCTACCAAAAAATCCTGAAGGAGAATGTCCGGCCATCTGTTTGTGACCTCAAGCTGAAGTGAACTTGGGTTCTGCAGCAGGACAATGATCCAAAACACACCAGCAAGTCCACCTCTGAATGGCTGAAGAAAAACAAAATGAAGACTTTGGAGTGGCCTAGTCAAAGTCCTGACCTCAATCCGATTGAGATGCTGTGGCATGACCTTAAAAAGGTGGTTCATGCTCGAAAACCCTCCAATGTGGCTGAATTACAACAATTCTGCAAAGATGAGTGGGCCAAAATTCCTCCACAGCGCTGTAACAGTCTCATTGCAAGTTATGGAAAACGCTTGATTGCAGTTGTTGCTGCTAAGGGTGACCCAACCAGTTATTAGGCTTAGGGGGCAAACACTTTTTCACACAGGGCCATGTAGTTTTGGATTTTGTTTTCTCTTAATAATAAAAACCTTCATTTAAAAACTGCATGATGTGTTTACTTGTGTTATCTTTGACTAATGTTTAAATGTGTTTCATTATCTGAAACATTAAAGTGTGACAAACATGCAAAAAAATTAGAAACCAGGAACACTTTTTCACACCACTGTATGTGTAGTATGACTTGTATATTGTCAGTGAAGCATGTGACATGACCCTCTGATTGCTTTCCTTACTACTCCTTTACATACAATTCTTAACTTGTGAGAGTTTTTACTAGAAATGTCACCATCTCTTGTTGTACAGCTAGACGCTATATTGTAACTCTGATTATATACAAACAGATTGTAATTGTTTTAATATATATTCACAATTGAGGAAAGTGGCACAAATACAGAGAGTTTAATGAGGAACATTCATGCAGTTATCTAATCAGCCAATCACGTGGCAGCAGTGCAGTGCATATAATCGTGCAGATACGAACCAGAGGCTTCAGAGTAATGCTCACATCAACCGTCTGGGGTCATTCGGTAAGCAGCATTTCTGACCAGACCGGTTCGAGTGGACAGAAAGGCTACAGCAGCAAAGCGTCTCAGAATGCACAACACGTCTAACCTGGAAGCGGACGGGATACAAGAGTCAAATAGATTTAATGAGAATGTCAAAGGAATGTTTCCAACATCTTGTGGAATCCAAGCTGTGAAGAATTGAGGCTGTTTTGAGAGCAAAGGGAGACGCAGCATTAGTACAGTGTTTCTAATAAAGTGCTGAACGAATGTATATTTTATACAGCATAGTAAGTCATTAGCTGCACATTCCTAACGAGACTATTAATTACGTTATTATGTTTTAATAACGTTTATTCCTACATAGAATGTTTATCATCAAGGCTACAGAGGATATTTAGCCAGATTTGGTGTGGAAACGTTTTTGCCATTTGCTGAAGAATGCAGAACTACAACAAATAATATTCTACTATATGAAATGTACATTAATCTTCATCTAATATTACATTATTTAATAGAATAATATTTAATATAACACCAGAAAAGTACTAAATACTCAAATCTGGTCAAGTTTTGATTCATATGGCGTAATTTTGGACAACCTAAAGATTAGTTTGTGATCTCTAAAAACACACCTAAAGAACACGGGTATGTTTGGAAGACAAAACTATTCCAAATTAACATTTAAACAGCAACAGCTACTTCACATGAACTTGTATGGCAGATGTTCCACATAATCTAAAGACTAATTCATCTATTTCATGTAGCACTTATTCTACAAAGGGTTTGTAGGAAGACTGAAGCCTATCCCTGTGCACTCTTGGCACAAGGTGGGGGACACCCTGGACAGGGTGCCAACCCATCACAGGACATAATCACACACACACACACTACAGACAATTTTGACAAAGATGCCTGTTAGCCTACAACACGTGTCTTTAGACTGGGGGAGGAAACCAGAGAACCAGGATGAAAGCCCTGAAGCACAGGAAGAACATACAAACTGGTGAAGATTTCTGTAAAGAGATATAACATTTAATACACCAATCAGGCATAACATTATGACCGCTGAAGTGAATAATACTGATTATCTCCTCATCATGGCACCTGTTGGTGGGATATATTAGGCAGCAAGTGAACATCCTGAAAGTTAATGTGTTAGAAGCAGGAAAAATGGGCAAGCGTAAGGATTTGAGCAAGGGCCAAATTGTGATGGCTAGACCACTGGATCAGAGCATCTCCAAAACTGCAGCTCTTGTGGGGTGTTCCCGGTCTGCAGTGGTCAGTATCTATCAAAAGTGGTCCAAGGAAGGAACTGTGGTGAACCGGCGACAGGGTCATGGGCGGCCAAGGCTCATTGATGCACGTGGGGATCGAAGGCTGGCCCGTGTGATTCGATCCAACAGCTATTTAATTACAGACGTTAATGCTGGTTTTGATAGAAAGGTGTCCGAATACACAGTGCATCGCAGTTTGTTGCGTATGGGGTTGCATAGCCGCAGACCAGTCAGGTCAGCCCACGCTGACCCCTGTGCACTGCCGAAAGTGCCAACAATGGGCACATGAGAATCAGAACTGGACAACGGAGTAATGGAAGAAGGTGGCCTGGTCTGATGAATCACATTTTCTTTTACATCACATGGATGGCCGGGTGCGTGTGTGTCGCTTACCAGGGGAACACATGGCACCAGGATGCACTATGGGATGAAGGCAAGCTGGCAGAGGCATTGTCATGCTTTGTGCAATGTTCTGCTGGGAAACCTTGGGTCCTGCCACCAATTTGGATGTTACTTTGACATGTAGCACCTACCTAAGCATTGTTGCAGACCATGTACACCTTTTCATGGAAACTGTATTCACTGATGGCTGTGGCCTCTTTCAGCAGGATAATGTGACTTGCCACGAAGCAAAAATGGTTCAGGAATGGTTTGATGAGCACAACAACGAGTTTGAGGTGTTGACTTGGCCTCCAAATTCCCCAGATCTCAATCCAATCGAACATCTGTGGGATGTGCTGGACAAACAAGTCCGATCCACGGAGGCCCCACCTCGCAACTTACAGGACTTAAAGGATCTGTAACAAATTTTCTCTGAAACAGGACAAGGTGCACTTTTTTTTTATCTCATTAACTTCAGGCTGGAGTGAGACCAGCTGTCAGACGGCATGTATATCAATCTGTGTCGGTCATTAATAAATATCATAACTTATATTTATGCCACCAGGCAGATGCCCTTATCCAGAGCTACTTACAGTTGACGATTTTATTGGCCTTGCTCAGAGGTTTGGTGGTGGCAACTTGGTGGTCCTGGGATTTGCACAAATTTCCGATCAGCAGTGCCACAGCTTAACCACTGAGCTACCACATGCCCCACTGCTGTAGTATAAGAGGAAAAAAAAACCCCCACGTTGCAGTGGTAACAGTAACTTCAGTTCATGTCAGGGCAACTCACAACACCTCCTAGTAGATTATTTTACTATACAGCACACCCGCCATTTTTTTTCTTATTCATTTCATGTTGTATTAAGTGTCAAAGTGTTATCCTACTGGCCAAAAGCATCACATCACCAATATTATCTCTAACTGGCTGTACTGAACTGTCACTTTATCAGTTAGAATAATCATAATAAAACCAAACTTTAAAAAAATTAGGCCATGATCTGTGAAAAGAAAGCGTGCAGAATTAATTCATTTTGTTTAAGGTATTTGAGTGTATTGACCAACATGGATAACGTAACCTGTGACATGACCACATTTTGTGTCACTCAAAGACACACTTCCACACCTCCCACGTTAAAAAAGCCACACCCCCCACCTCATGTCAGCTTTTCACTGTCACCCCAAAACAAAAAACAAAACAAAAAAGAATAGTTAGAGACGGTTGTACAAAACTCAATTTTTTTATTAAATTCTATCTTAAGATTTCTTTTAATATATAAAAGTTCTACAGTGACAGGATTGGCATGTAACCAGAAAAGAGAGCACACCATTTAGTCCTTCTCATAATACATAATACCGAGCACGAGAAAAGTACAAAACAGAATGAACAACAATGGGTACACTGTGACACAAGACATGTGCGAGTGTATTTGTGTTGTAGTGTGTGTGAGTGCACGTAAGGATGGGGATCGCTCGTGTGATCAAATAAATAAATGATAATTCTTCAGACGGGAATTTGTTGCGTCCTCTGTTCAAAGTGAGGACAGAGTGTTGTGCATTAACTTACAGCTCATTTTTCATCCACAACCATTCGCTCACTTTGTGTCTCACAACTCACCATTCACACACGCACAAACACACACACACACTCTCTCTTGCACACAAAAATTCAGAAAGTATTTCTAGCTGAAAATCTGCATCACAAGCCTGCATATGTGGACAGTCACATACAGATTTGCACGCACACACACACAGAAAACATTGTTTGGATTCACAGGCATGGCCACCACATATATGTGAGATTTCTCTCTATTGGCTGCTTTCACTCACTTTACCTTCTGTTGTGAACTCTATAGATCAGTTCGTTTCCCCAGACATCCGCACACGTAGATACAAACGCACACGTCGGACACCTGTGACTCATGATCTCGACAAGTCTCATTAAACTGTTATTGTTCAGACATGTTCACTAATTTAGACTGAACGGTGTAGTGTGGCGTGAGGTGAGGTGTGTGTGAGATTGCGAGTGTGTTTCATTTATTTTTCCTGGCATGGAGAAGAGACTCTACAAACTCTACCAGTTTATATATTTAAACACGTACAAACTAGAGACCTGACAAAACACAATACACACCGTACACCATGCCCAAAGTTATTTAGCACCAAAGAGTTGGATTATTATGTTGTGTGTGTGTGTGTCTTTGACATCCATCAGCATAAACCCAGGTACACATACCACCTGTGTGTGTGTGTATTAGTGATGCATATCACATCCATGTAAATAGTTAATCATATCAGGTGTTCATGCATGCTGTGTGTGTGTGTGTTTCAGTCACTATCACTCGTGTCGCTGCTAGGATCACCCTGCACTTTGTTACGGTGCTGCATGGCACGATGGTATGCCACCTGCACCGACTTCCTGATGTTGGACTTCCTGCCTTCCAGCATCTTCTCCTTATCCAGTTCTTGATCCACACCCAGAGGTACGAGCTTAGAGCGTGGCAGCCATTGCCTGCACACACACACACACAAACAGATAGAACCAGTTAAACACACACGCTCTATTTCTTGTACACACTTTTTGACAGTCTAGGCACATTTTCAAACCACACTGCTCCATTTCATTGTATACTTTTTCAGCACTTTGTGTCATGCTTGCTTCCTCTGCCCCATTTACTGCTTTGTTCTTTAACACAGGATGTGCACTAGGCGAAAATTTCTTAGAAAAGTTGAAATGGCGAGAACGGCGGAAGAGACTTCGGAATTTATGAAAAGCAAAGAATCACTTCTCGTTTTGTTATTATATTACAGTACACAAAACTGAGATCTAGAGATGATGAAAATATAGTGACTGACCACTTAGGTCTGATTTTGTTTAGAGTGAACCAAGTGTAGGATGATGGGTTAATACATTTGAAAGGGAAAGAAGCATTAATAAGTTCGGGTGGAACTTTTTTACCAACACGACCCTTTAGCGTCATTTACGCAATCCTAGTCATAAATGGTACAACGATTCAACCTGAAGAGTTTGATCAGCATTTCCCTTCAGGCTTGCAGCCAGCTGAAGTGCAAGCTAGTGAGTTTGACATTTTCGAATACCAAATACCAAGACTGGAGAATTCTTACACCGCAAGAGAAATAATAAAAAAATATTCTCTTGTACCGTATTTGTTTTCATTACTAGTCACTATAAGAGTTAAGTTGGATTGATATCCAAATGTGTAAAACAAATGCACAAAACATTTTCTAGCACATTTGTCATATGCCATCATACCACAGCATTGTAGATTCTTGATTCTGATTGGTCAGATTCATTTTCTCTAACAGAAGCACTGAAGGTTGTTGCGTCGGCTTTAATTCAAATCCCAGGTTTGTATTAAAGTGCTTGTTCTAATTCATTACTGTATCTACAATAACAAAGAGAGGGACAGTATGAAGGATGCGCCACATTGAAGGATAATAAATATGTAAATATCAATATCACTATCTAAACTTGACATCCAACAAAGAAAAAAAAACACAGTGTAATTGTTGCTATGACGAATGTGTGCAGCAGGACGTTTTTGACAGTCAGAGGTAACGCTGGGTTACCTTCAAGGAAATCTTCACGGCAGAGGGCTTAGGTTATTGAGAAACCGCACCGAGCATTTGTGTCTTAGTAATGTTAAGAAAGAGAGAGAGAGTGAAAGAGAAAAAGATCACGGGAACAACGGTCTACTGCTGTCAATGTGGAGCACTGCAACGGCCAAAATAGTTTTGATGTGACTCTGAAGAAAAAACATTTCTGAGGGAAAAAAAAAGGATTAAGATGTCTTTAGAATTAAATAAATATGAAAAAATTTCATAACTGCTCCAGTCAAGGGTGTGCAATACTATCCAAAAAAGGCTGGCGAGGGTGCAGAAGCTACACCTAATAATCTGGTGAAATCATATATCGACTGAATCACGTGTGGATCCTACCCGACTGGAACAAAAACATGCACCCATTAGAACCCGGCCCTTTGTGGACAGGACTGGCACACCCCTGGATTAAGTGATAAGTTGAGAAGCAGTTGTCAGAGAATCCAGCTACAATAATGAAGAGGTTACAGAGCTCACTGGCTGAAACTGAAAAACCTGGACAGACATCAACAATATCATGAGCTCTTCAAAACTCTGGCTTGTGCGGGAGGTTCTTTCAGAGAGAATATAGTTTTTCGGTTTATGGTGTATGCTTATGCTGTATTGGTTGCTCTAGTAAGCTAATGTGAATCACACACACGATTATGATTTGACTCACCAAGTCCTCTTGTTGTCAAAAAACAGCACTAGGAATAGATGCTCCCGTGCTTCCTGGGTCATCTGTTCCCCCAGCTTGAGCACCTCCAGAGGGGGAACGGGGATCGGCACACCTCTGTGGAACATCCCCTCCCGTGGCATTTTGGGATCTATAATCTGAGAGAAAGATTATGGTAGAAAAATCTAATAAATCTATCAAACTGTAATCAGTCTTGTGGTTGTGTTTTTTTTCATACTTTGGGTTTACATATTTCCTGCCATTTCCTGGCACAGCTCAGGGTGCTTTCACACCTGCCTCATTTAGTTCGGTTGAATCGTACCAGAGTTCGTTTCCCCTTTTGGTGCGGTTCGTTTGGTCAGGTGTGAAAGCAGCAATCGCACTCGGGTGCGCACCAAAAGCGGACCAAATAAGCGTACCGAGACCTGCTTGAAGAGGTGGTCTCGGTACGCTTTCAAACGAACTCTGGAGCGGTTCGTTTGTGGTGAGAACGTAATCCGACCTCGAACAGACCCAACTGCAATCGTTGATGATATCGTTGGTAATATGGTAAGATCGTTGGTAATATTTTCGGAAGAGGAGCATGTCAGAGTTAAGAAAAATTAATGCACGCCTCCGCTTGAAGTGACGAGCGATGCGCGCTCGCCGTTTGCAGTGCATTAGAACGTTGTTTTCAAGCCGCATCCACGCTTCATTATAGAAATGTATTGTTTGCATATTGTGGTGTATACAAACAATGTAATAGATTATGGCCAGGGACAAAACCAGCCCGCGCAGTCGCCTCTCCATAGTTGTGTTGTCTCCGTGTTGTTTGCTGGCTTTTCCTCTTATGTTAGAATTTTCCCGCGCGTAAATTCTGACCAATCGAAAAGCAGTTTAGGAAATACGCCATGGCCAATGAGTGATGTGGATGTTGTCATGTGACTGCATTTTGGTTCGTTTCAACTGGTTCGGACCAAAGCAATCAGTGTGGTGTGAAAAGGAACCAAAAAAGCTGAAAAATGCTACAATGTATAATTGTTTGCCCTTGGTTCGGACCAAATGAACCGAACTAGAGATGTGAAAGCACCCCCAGATTCTGCCAATTGTTGCACAAGATCAGAGTGACTCAGAGCAGCTCAGAAACTCAAGTCAAATATTTTTCTGCGTGCCTCAATTGCGATTTTATTCCCATTTAAAAAATAGATGTACTGTAGTTAGTCTCAAATGGAGACAGTCTGCTGGATTAAATTGGGTAATTGATTGTAAAGGACTGTAACCCACGCTCAAGACTGCTGTTACAGTGACACACAGTGGACTCTGTTTTAAAACTGCATGTCTGAATACAACTGAACATGACACTTGTTTATTTATTTTCATACAGACATCACATGAGGAAAAAAAATTGAAGAGGCAAGGATGATATTTTTTGGTTGTTTTTGCTATATGCTGAAGACTTTTGAGTTTGAGATCAAAAGACGATTTCGAGACGATAGATCAGAGCTTCAGCTTCATCAGAGCTTCAGCTTTCATTTCCTACATCTAGATGTGTTAACCAAGTTAGAAAATGGCACCCTTGGTGGCAGAGCGCCCAGTTTTTGGAGGAGCACAAGCATGTGAACAGATAATCAAGAAGAAATAAAGCTTAATATTTAGTTACATATCTCTTGTTTGCAGTAAATGCATCAAGTCAGTGACCCACTGACATCACAAAACTGTTGTGTTCTTCTCTTACGATGCTTTTTCAGGCTTGTTTCAGGCTTGGTTCTCCGTTCGATCTCCTCTTCGGGAGGTGAAATGCTGATCAATTCCGGTCAATTAAGGTCTAGTTATTGAGTTGTTCAGTGTAAAACCTTGATAAAGACCTTTGTTGAGTTGGCAGTGTGTTTTTGGTCATTGTATTTCTGCATGATGAACTTCTATCCAATTAAATTGGATGCATTTCTCTTTAAACTGGCAGGCAGAAGGTTTCTGTAGACTTCTGTGCCCAAGTACACAAGTGCCCTTGTGTACTTGTGTAAACCTATGAACAACTTCTAAGTATGAGCAAGACTAATCAGTGAATATCCAAATACTGCAGGTTTTATACACTTCTGGGTACTGAGGTTAAGGTTTGGATTAGATTTAGATCAATTTAGAACAGCATTAATTCTTTGCATTACTAATGATGTCAGAGTAAGGTCCTCACAAGGATAGTAAGACAAACATCTGCATGTTAAGTGTATGTATGAGGTAGGAGTCTGTGTGCTTGTGTGTGAGATTTACCAGAGCAGGATATGAGGGGTATCCTCGACACTTGGCCCATACGAGATCGAGGGCATCTAGTGTGCTGTAGTCTGTTGAGCCCATCCAGCAACCTGACCTACTCCGGCCTCGCACCACTGAAGACGCAAACACATGGTAATGAGCGCGGTTGTGTGTCCATCAGTGTGTGTGGGTGTGTTGCTGTACTTACAGTGTGAAACTCCTCTGGCCCCTCCCACTGAATAGGAGTCATTCTCTGTTCCAGAGGTTTCCTCGCTGCTATCATCTGGAAACGTTGAGCGTGAGAATGAAGTCTTCCCACGGCCCTGCTTTGAAGGAGTGGTACTGATATGGGGAAATGGAGAGAGACAGAGAGAAGCCTCAGAATCAGCCATATCCATTAGCAATTCAAAAAAATCCATATCCATTTTTCCATCAATAATAATATATTTTCACTATGTTTCTGTCTTCAGCACGTAACTAACCAATACTAGTTATGACTATTCACTGTGGAATATACTGTTTTCTCATGGTAATACCAGTATATCAATACCTTACAAATCATGAACTACTAGGTTAAAGATCATATACACTCTAGCTGTGGTGTGTGTACCTTGTTCTGTCAGAGGCGGCACTGCTGCTGCTGCTGGTTGTAGACTCAGAGTCAGAGCTGGAGCGAGGATAACGTGGCTCGTTCCTGTAGACCAGGAAACTCTCAGTCACGGGCTTACTGCCACCATCGAAACCATTGCTAGGCAGACCTGAGAGACAGTTGAAGAGAAACTTGTTAAACCAACAGTAACAACACCCCTTCCATAAACTTGAATATAAGAACATGGGTAGACTCATAGGTATAACAATATCTCCGTTATACCTATACATAACAAGGAACTTTTTTGCTTCATTTTAGAAAAAAATCAAAAAAGGTTATGAATGTTGATTGCACGGAAAGTATAAGATGTATGTACTTACCGAGGCCCACGTGATCATTGTCACTCTCACTCTCAGAGCTGGAACTGGAGCAAGGACTTCGTGGTCTCTTGCGCTGGCGTGCTGTGGTCATCAGAGGGAGCTGTGGAGGTCCTACAGGACTGGAACTCATTGCTCCAGAGTTGTGTATTGCATCACGTCTTTTAGGGGGGCGGCCCGGACGTTTCGGGGGTCCCGTGGCCTTTGGGTTCTTTTTGGAGAAGAGGATTGAGGTTCGGCGGCCCACTTCTGATGCTAGTGTAGAGGCAGTAGCGGTGATATCTAATGTGACAGAACGCCAATATAAAAGATAGAGAGCAGTTTTATGACACATTCCCAATTTTTGTTCAGTTAAACACCTACAAGTCTGCATTCTGCAGTACTGTGTGCACATATTTAGTCCCACCTTTTCCACTAATCTCCTGGCTGCTGCTCTCCCCTCCTTCGTCATGACATGCGGCTCCTGAAGCATGGTGTGCAAGGTTAGAGCCACGCTCTCCAGATGCTCCTGATTCTCGGTTGCCCCCACTGGACCCGCCATCACGCTGATGTGCTAGCTTGCGTTTAATAACAGTCATCTCCTTCCTCAGAGCCTTGGCTCTACGTGAGCGGCCGATGCTGTGCTTCCCTGAGCTGACATCATCAAAACGTGCCTGCAAGACTCGTAACTGCTCCTCTAGCGGCAAACGCCGCAGGTCTGGAGATACAGACAGGCAAAAGATCAACAGTCAGTATCTAAAAAAATTTTTTACATATTACCACAAATCACCACAAGGCCAACTTACCATCTTCATTACCAGAAGGGGACATCTCTCTTTCCCTGTCCTGCTCTCTCTCTCTTTCCTTCTCTCGCTGTCTTTCTCGTTCCCTTTCCCTCTCTCTCTCACGTGGGGATTCGGGGCTAGGCTCTCGAGGCAGGTGCATGCCTGTGTCAAAGTCGTAGCCGATTCGCTCAGCCTGTCTCCGAGCTTGTCGCAGGATGCCATTGCCCGCCTCCCGCAGCCTCAACGCTGCCCGGTAGAACACAGTGTCCTTGGCATTGTATTTGAGGCAGTTGTTGACGATAAGCAGAAAGTCGGCCTCGAACGTATCGAAGTTAAGATATCGATGGGACTCCAGACTCGTCCACATGGTCTGGAAATCCATGGGCCGCTCAATGTGATCCAGGTAGTCCGGGACCTGAGATACACACACATTCATATGCATGTATACATACATGTGAATATATGCCACAGTGTGCACAAATAAAATGTGGAACATTACACTGCACAACGGTTTGCTTTTAGCAGCTATTAAATTATTTGCTAAACAAACTGCTAGAATATTTTTGAATGGACTTGTCTACTGAAGGACATTTGAAATATATGGCGTGATGGTTATTGGAATATTTGAAGCACCAGTATTTAATTATTGAAATCACTATCACATCGTGTTGATCACATCGTGTTGATCACGATGGCGCCGCAGATGGCCGCCTCAGTGTGCAGCTCTCCAGTGTTTGTTTTGTTTTTGTTAGTTTTTCCTGTTTTTTGTTTCTCAAACTTGATCAGTTTTACCGGGGATGAACTGCTGGACATTCGGCAGAACACACCACACAATATTCTACCGGTTTTCAATTATTCTGATGTTTTGCTGGACATTGTAGTTGGCGGAGCAGTGGCGCTGTTCAAATGCTTTAAGAAGCGCAAGCGGGGGAAGCGAGCCGGCGCGCTCGTCAAGCTCAGACAGCGCGGCTTTAGAACAGTGCTGCCCAGCATCCATCTGGCGAATCTCCGCTCTCTACCCAACAAAATGGATGAACTTCTTCTGCTCTCTCGGACAAATAAGGATTTTTCAAACTCTGCTGCTCTGTGTTTCACTGAATCCTGGCTGAACGATGCCATTCCGGACAGCGCGCTGAATCTGCCGGGCTTCCAGCTGTTCAGAGCGGATCGGGTCGCAGAATCAGCGGGGAAATCGCGTGGCGGTGGGACATGCTTCTACATCAACGAAAGGTGGTGTACAGATGTTACAGTGTTGAAGAAGATGTGCTGTCCCGATTTGGAAGCGTTCTTCATCAACTGTAAACCGTTCTACTCGCCGCGGGAGTTTTCCTCATTCATTCTTGTGAGTGTTTACATTCCACCGCAAGCACACGTGAGCTCGGCTCTACAACACCTGGCTGATGAGATCACACACACAGAGCAACAACACCCGGACTCTGTTATCATTATTCTCGGGGACTTTAATAAAGCAAACCTCTCACATGAACTGCCAAAATTCAAACAGCACATTTCGTGTCCCACCAGAGACAAAAATATTTTGGACCACTGCTACACCACAATAAAGGATGCATATCGCTCTGTCCCCAGAGCAGCTTTAGGACTCTCTGACCACTGCCTGGTTCATCTTCTCCCTACATACAGGCCAAAACTTAAATCTGCTAAACCTGTAGTAAGGACTGTAAAGAGATGGACCAGTGAAACAGAACAGGACTTACAGGCCTGTTTTGAATGCACTGATTGGAGTATTTTTGAAGCTGGTGCCACTGATCTGGATGAGCTCACAGAGACTGTAACATCATACATCAGTTTCTGTGAAGACATGTGCATCCCTACTAGGACTTATTTATCATTCAACAATGATAAGCCATGGTTCACATCAAAACTCAGACATCTTCGTCAGGCCAAAGAGGATGCCTTCAGGAATGGGGACAGAGTCTTGTACAATCAGGCCAGAAACACATTGAATAAGGAGATTAGGGTGGCTAAGAGGAGCTATGCTAAAAAGCTGGAAAACCAGTTCTCTGCCAACGACCCTGCTTCCGTGTGGAAAGGCCTGAAATACATCACAAACTACAAGACACCATCCCCCAGCACTGAGGCCAATCAACAACTTGCTGAAGACCTGAATGAGTTTTACTGCAGATTTGAAACTGCCGGTCTAACACCCCATGCCCCATCTGAACATCTCTCTATACAGCCATTAACACCTCCAGCAACCCCCCTCTCCCCCCCTCCTGCACTTCGGATCAGTGAAGATGATGTGCGTCAGATCTTCCTGAAGCAGAAGAAAAGAAAAGCACCAGGCCCAGACGGTGTCACACCAGTCTGTCTGAGAACCTGTGCTGACCAGCTGGCCTTCATCTTTTCACAGATCTTCAATAGATCACTGGAGCTGTGTGAAGTCCCTGCCTGCTTCAAACGTTCCACCATCATCCCCATCCCAAAGAAACCCAAGATAACAGGACTTAATGACTACAGACCTGTTGCTTTAACGTCTGTGGTTATGAAGTCGTTTGAAAGACTGGTGTTGACTTATCTGAAGAACATCACTGGACCCTTACTGGACCCCCTGCAGTTTGCTTACCGAGCAAACAGGTCCGTGGATGATGCAGTCAACATGGGACTGCACTTCATCCTACAGCATCTGGACAAATCAGGGACTTATGTGAGGCTCCTGTTTGTGGACTTTAGTTCGGCCTTTAACACCATCATCCCAACACTCCTCCAGACCAAACTAACCCAGCTCTCTGTCCCTAGCTCTATCTGTCAGTGGATCACCAGCTTTCTGACAGATAGGCATCAGCTAGTGAAACTGGGGAAATTCAAGTCAAACAGCCGCACCACCAGCACTGGCGCCCCCCAGGGTTGCGTCCTCTCCCCACTGCTCTTCTCCCTTTACACCAATGACTGCACCTCCACTGATCCATCTATCAAGCTCCTGAAGTTCGCGGACGACACTACAGTCATCGGCCTCATCCAGGACGGTGATGAGTCTGCTTACAGACAGGAGATTGAGCAGCTGGCTGCCTGGTGTAGTCGTAACAATCTGGAGCTCAACACGCTCAAAACAGTGGAGATGATAGTGGACTTCAGGAGGAACACCCCTGCACTCCCCCCACTCACCATCATGAACAGCACTGTACCAACAGTGGCGTCATTCAGGTTCCTGGGCACCACCATCTCTCAAGACCTGAAGTGGGACACTCACATAGACGCCACTATCAAAAAGGCCCAACAAAGACTGTACTTCCTTCGGCAGCTGAGGAAGTTCAACCTGCCACAGGAGCTGCTAATACATTTCTACTCAGCCGTCATCGAGTCTGTTCTGTGCACGTCTATAACTGTTTGGTTTGGCTCAGCTACAAAATCAGACATGAGAAGACTACAGAGAACGGTTCGAACTGCTGAAAGGATTATTGGTGCTCCCCTGCCCACCCTTCAGGAACTGTATACATCCAGAGTGAGGAAAAGGGCTCAGAAAATCACTCTGGACCCCTCACATCCAGGACATATCCTTTTTGACCTTTTGCCATCTGGCCGACGCTACAGAGCAGCAAATACCAGGACAGCCAGGCACAAGAACAGTTTCTTCCCCCAAGCAATCTATCTTTTGAACAGTTGAATGTTCCCAGCATTGGGCAATAATAAAAATAAAAATTAAAAGTGCAATAACCTCATATTTATTACCACACCCACATCCCTACATCTCAATTCATTCTATTCTATTCTGTATATACAAATACTTTATTTTCTTATTTAAATATGTGTATTTTTTATTTTTTATTTTTTATTTCTCATTCTATTTTCTGTTGTTATTTGTACTGTTATTGTTATCTCTGTGCACTGGAGCCTGTTACACTAAAACAAATTCCTTGTATGTGCAAACATACTTGGCAATAAAGCTCTTTCTGATTCTGATTCTGATTCTGATCCTGGCATTAGAATGATGCATGTCCAAACAAAGCCAATAAAAATGTATATACAGACTCTACTAGCAGGACGAGAGAGTATATACAGAAATGTGACTAGAGTAACATTTGTGGATGTGCATACCTCATTCAGTGGCACAGGCACAGTGAAGAAATTGCTTGTGTCTCGTTCTTGCAGCTGTTCCAGCGTACTCCTCAGCAATGCCAGGAATGGCGTCAGCTGCATCTCCAAGACTAACTGCTGAACCTTAAGCTACAAAAGTACAAAACAGTGTTTGTTTTTTTTACATACAACAATGCAGAATCATAAAAAACAACTGCAGGATTTTAGAAACTCGGGTCTCACCGCCTCCCTCTTGAGTTTCTCTCTCTTGCGGATGAGCTCCACGAGAAGTCTGGCTCTCTCCAGGTCGTGTCTGAGTCTCTGCCATGCTTTCAGCTGTTCCTTCAGAGCTGTATGCTTCTCCTCGCCATCCTTCTGCTCCACATACAGGTTTCAATACAACGCAAAAGTAAACATTTAGTTAATACGTGTTTCTTTTAAAGTAAAGGAAACAAATATGTTTTCATTGACTTATCACTTAAGAGCTTATGTTTGCTTACAGTTTACCTTCACTGCATTTAGCATGAATACTTATTCAGTACTTTGTAGTTTCTTTAGAAAAAACTAAACTAAACTAAAAACATATCCCCATGTTATAATAGGTCAGGATCCGACAATCCCATTCATTTAAACACCAGGCTAAATAGGAGTGTGGGTTAAAGTCAAGTATGTCAGCCTCAGCTGATTAGACAGACTGGGCTGGTTCATTCCATTGCCTGACTGCCAGGATAAAGAAACATGCTCGATGCATGACTTCCTTGTGTACTGGAGGATGGTTCATTGAATCAGTCTACAGGTTTAAAAGGAATGTGGAAGGGCAGAGTTTGATAAAGGCCTTCAGGTAGATGGGGGGCTGTTTTTGGCTTTGTAGCCATGCATTCGGGCAGCGACAAAAACCAATGGAAAGAAACGCAGCAGTGGGTAGTGTAGGACAAATTGACAGGAGTGATGTAATCCAATCTCAAGTTAACAAGGGATTAAACATGTGGCTTGGAAATACAGAAACTCATGGAAAGAAGAGACATGCACTTGTGCTTTTATGTGTGCGTGTACAGACCGTGGTTATAGAAGGAACAGGCTCGACATTGCGTTGGGACTGCAGGTGTGTCTGAAGGCGACGCAGCAGAGGGACGCCGTTGCGACTCTGTCTCTTTAGGGTCCAGTAGGCATGCAGCCTCTGCATGAACTGACTCTTCCTGGGTACTGTCAGATTGGCTGTGATCTTACTCAGCCTACAGAGACGGAATGAGGGACAGATTAGGGGATGATGAGAGAGAAAGAACAATGCAGATGAATTCCCTGACCTTTAAAACAGCAGTAGGTGAGTTAGTTATGCAGTGAAGACAAAAAAACGTCCTAGAAGACTAGTTAATAATTTCCAAAAGACTGTTATTTGTGTATTTTTTATATAATGTAATTCCATATGCAATGTTAGTAATGAATTGGAAGCTATTTGAGCTTTAGCTTAAGTCAATAAAAGAAAAAGAAATATTCCTGTATGAAGGCAAGTTAAAGTTAACGGTTGAATCTCCTAAGAAATGGAGACGAAAGGTAACCATCAGTTTAAAAAAAAACACTTTTAACATTTATGATTCCAATTAAAGTTGTCAGAAAGCAGGAAAGTTTTTTCCTACTGTAGTATGATATAATTGCATAGGCAGTAATACTAAATCTTCAAAGAGAAAGTAATTTATAATACAGTTTTTGAAGCAACGACAGCACGTTATTGCACAGGTATTTTAGCACAAACATTAAGCACACCTGTGTGGTGGTATGCATGGCACAGACACCACAGGTGCAGCCGCCCTCTTCTCTGCTAGGATCTTCCTTGCCCTCTTTAGTTTCCGCCTCGATTTGGCCTTTGCCCTTTTGGCCCGCTCCTCTCCGACTCCACCGCCATCCTCCTCGTCCTCGTCCTCTGCCTCGCTGAGAGAGGAGCCGCTCCCTGTTCCTCCCCCCAGAGGACGGGCCGTTCCAGGCGGCGTGTGGACGTCACAGTAAGCTGTCTTTCGCACACTGAACGAGGTGCCGTTGGCGCCGGTCTCGCGCACAGGCTCCATCTTCATGTAGAGCCCGGCTTGCTGTGCACACGTCACGTGGAAAGCCGTGTAACAGTTGGCTTTGTGACACTGGATACATGCGCCAGCCCCACGCTGCTTACAAATGTAGCACGTCAGCTTCCAGCGTGCCGCCGGGATGTGCTCGATGCTGTCAATCGGCTCCAGGAAGACCGTGTTGGCAAAGCATACCTGCAGCAGTAAAGTAAAAATGGACAGATGGGAAAAAAACAGGAACTGGCTCAAACAGGAGACTGCACAGAATATTCATGCAAGACAGAGAGAGTGTGTATAATACATTCGATTCATCATAAATCTTAGCTGCCAGCTTCCTCAGACACCTACAAATTGTGCACTGCTGCATGTTTTTTTTGGACAGCATTACAAAGTAGGGGTGGGCGATACAGCAAAAAAAATAGGTCAGTGCCTTTAATATTTGAAGGCATTTGCATGAACAGAAGTGCATCACTGTTCCATAGAGAGATAGATAGATAGATGTACTTTATTGATCTCGTGATGGAAAATCCACTAAGCACTAACATGAGCCTGAGTATGCATACACACCACACACTCACCTCGGGTATCCACAACGCACATACGACATGAGCCCAGCGAGCGTCGTCGGTCTGCTTGAAGGCTCCGCCCTTGTTAGGACACAGAGCACAGTCGACAGCACGAGAGGGTGACTGCAGGCAGCGACGGCAAAGCCACTGTCCCTCTGGGATGTAAGGCACGCCGTAGCACTCCTGGTGCACGGCCAGGTTACACATGTCGCAGAACAGTATAACGTTGCTGTTCTGACACTCGCCGTCATTGCAAATGCAGCACACGGCGTCCTCGTCGATCAGTGCGTTTGGCTCGCCCTGATCCAAAGGTGACAGGAGAGAGCAGAGAAAGACAGTGAGGGACTGAACGGCTGAGGCATTTTACTTGCACTGCGTAAAAAATAAAACACCATAGGGCATGTTGTTATAAGTAAATAAAGTTGTATTTGCTATGTGCGATGCTTGTCTGATTGATTTTCCCCTATCTCAGCATCAAAACGGTTTGTTTCTCCCCTAATAGACAGCTCCCTGGTTAGTTTATCCTTTTTAACAGCAAAACACAGGTGAAACCCAGAGCTCAAACCATGTGCAGACATCCAGATGTTTAAACAATCAAGAAGAATTGACTTCTTGGACTGGACTGCATAATTATCCTTATGTTCTGTTCGGGTCTAAATGTCCAATCAGATCATTTTAGAAAATGTGTTTTTCAAAATGTAGGCCTAACCCCATTTCCTTAGCTCACTTAAAAATATACAGGTGACTTCAGTCACTAATGTGCATATGTCAGAACAAAAATTAAAAAAAAAAAAAAGGCTGTAAAACCTTATTGTGGCTCTCAAAGTAAGACTCCTTTTCTAACCGATCCATCAAGTATTCAAACACTTCCTGAGGGATCGGCGTCACTCCATCACTACGCCGTTTGTCGTTCATAATGTCCAGCCAGATGTAATCTTCCTCATCGATGTCATACTCGACCTCCTCGTCCAGCTCCTCCACAGACTTATCTATGTATCTGTGAGAGGGAGAAAAGCCGCCATAACATGAGTCAATCAATCAAATGAAAAGACGAGGTATGCAAAGAGGTTTTTAGTCCAATATCACATAATACATTCATTCATTAATATGATCAATCTATGGATGAAATAATTGATTTACAGGAAATTATAACTAAATTACAAGTTGTGTGTTGCTGCAACCAACTAAACTTCCGGGCAGCCACCACACATTTTAGAATTTTATTATTGCCACAAAAAAAAGTTATATTAGAATATATATGTGCATAAGTCAAAACGTCAGAAGAAAATCACTATAAATCAAAGAATAAACCATCAAATAATCTATTTACTTTACCACTTATCCTGCACAGGGTCATGGGAACTTGGACCCTATCCCATGGGTTACAAGGCAGCGAACAAATCCATCACAGGGTGCAATCACACACACACACACACACACTCATTCACACACTACAGGCAATTTAGAGCCTACAAGGTATGTCTTTGGACTGGGGAGGAGAAAACCCCTTGAGCACATGGAGAACATTTAAACTCCTCGCACACAGGCAGAGGTGGGAATCAAACTGGAGGCGCAACTGAAAACTGGGAACCACTATGCCACTGTGTCCTCTAGGCGGAAATTAATGACAAGGATTTCAACATCAGTTTTAATTTGTAGATTACAAAATGTGTGAGTGGCAGGAAGCAGCCGGGTCTCCGGAATGAAATCTTGACTCATCCACACCACTTCAGACTTGATCTGGAAAACATGCTTTGTCTATTTCACTACTGAATTTCAAGCTCAGCTGAAACGCTGAATTTCGATAACATTCATATACTATGGTGGATCCTAAGCCCATCCCAGGAACACTGTGCGTGAGGCACAAGCCAAACTCAGCGCTTCATTCATTACTTTCGTCTATATGTACCGTGTTATCCATTGAATCAGAAGCCCATTTTGATTAAAATGATTACCTGTCTCTGTGAAAAAGCATTAGCTTCAAGAGGGTGACGCAAATTTACCTGTAATAAGATGTTGGTCTTGGTGGTGCATCAGGCCTGTCTTGATCCAGCTCTCGAAACACAGCCTCAGGTAGCTTGACCGCTGGCCCTGGTGGATTTCCATGATGATGCATGCCATCCTTCTTCTTTTCTTTGCTCTTGTGTTTGCCCACTTTGGGTGTTGCCCCTGCTCCTTTACCCCCATTCGCTGCAGCAGGGGTGTCAGGTCTGTCCTTTCCATTGGTCCCGCCTTCACTGACCCCGTTCTCACCGTTGCATGTCGTAGACCCGCCTACTCCATCGTCAGCCTCACTGTCCTCCTCAGACACCACATCGAGGTCCTCAAAGATGCTTAGGCGGTGCACTTTGCCATGGATCTCCAGCTCCACCATGCGCTGAGCCTGAGCGTAGGTCATCGTGTCTCTCCCAGGAGAATGTGAGTGGTCCGAATTATCTGCTGGGCTACCTGGCATACCACCGTGCCCAGACATAGGGTGGGCGTTACCAAGTTCAGAGCCATCTCCAGATGTGGGTAGTGAGGAACGAGCTGGGCGACCCTTGCGCTTCTTCTGCGGTGTTCCTTGAGCAGAAGGTGGGTTGTCGTGGTCGTAGTGGTAAAGGTGGTACTCGATACCACTGTAGCTCTTATAGACCTTGCGGCACGTCTCGACCGGGCATTCATACGGTGGCTTGGTGGCACGCAAGTTGTGGCAGAATGTTTTCACATCAAAGTCCAGCCCCATGCTGTCGGCGTGCCTCACTTCAGCTTACATCTAAAAAATTTAAAAAAGGAAGAGTGTTTTTTGCACTCTGATTTAGATTAGGATATCGTCAGTAACATCAACAACAAACAGAGGATTCCTGTGACCATGTACATGTTTTGAGCACTCCAATATCGAAATGAATAACCTACTTAGTATTGATTGATAATGTGTTTTATTTAGCTATGTTTACACTGGTTGCTGCCTTGTGCTGCTTGCAATGCACTCCACATGCTAACTATGTTTAAGATGTTATATTGTTTAAGTTGGCCAAAACTGCTTAATCACCATAAGATATCTTAATCAGATTACAAAGTCTTCATTCATTTTGTGTCATCTTTTCATTAGCATGACAAAGTACACTATAACACTACAGCAATGCGTGCTGTAGCAGTATGATTTCCCTTCATACTGGAACTAAGTGGCCCAAAGCTGTTCCAGCATGACAATGCTCGCATGCACAAATGTCAGCGTGTAAGTGGTTTGCATTGAACATCTCTGGGATAATTTGGACGGCAAGCGCACCCCCTGGCCTCCTTGTTCAACATCACCAACGCGCTTGTGACTGCACGAACACAAATCCCACAGCCATGCTCCAAGATCTAGAGTGAATACAGGCAAACTTCATATTCATTCCATGTCTTTGGAATAGGATGTGCAACAAGCACATCTGGATGCCAAGGTCAGGCGTCTACAACCATCCGGCCACATAGTATAGAAAACAATTCAAGAGACTAAAGGAAACTAAAGGGATAAAGTTGCTTTCGGCTACTCCCTGTTCGGGGTCGCCACAGCGGACCAAGTGGTCCGCACAACAACTTTGCACAGGTTTTACGCCGGATGCCCTTCCTGACGCAACCCTCCCATTTTTCCGGGCTTGGGACCAGCACTGCATCCAGTGGCTGGGGTTTGGACATTGGCTGGGAATCGAACCCGGGTCTTCCGCATGGTAGGCGAGAAACCTACCACTGTGCCACCAATGCCCCTCAAAGGAAACTAAAGGGATAAATAGCACAAAAGGTTTTAATGAGACCCAGCAACTTAATAAAAAATCTGAACAATCAGTGACCCATCACTCACAGACTAAAACTTACGCCTTGTGTAAACTACTTCAAAATTTCATCTGGCTTCTTCGGTTCAAAGATGAATACTGCCTAGCAAGCCACTATTTATGTATTACTATTATTTACTATTAATTTAACTTGCCTGATATCACATTTTAGAACTGACCTCAAGCTGAAGCAACCAGAGGATAAAAACTCGGAGTAGAAAGCCCAACGTATTCGACTAAAGTTACTCCAACAGCCCTTTATAACGGTGAAAACGATGCAAACGTAAACAAACGTGACAAAGATAGCATTTGGTTAAAAATGTTTTTTTTCATAGAGATAAAATATTCAGAAAAAGCATTTAACAGACGGTTTTTGTAGGACTTTAACCATGACAGGATTAGTTCAGTTGAATGAAGTTACACAGGTGAGCTATTTGGCGTGTCATGAGCGGCATGTAAACAAACAGCTAGCCAAGTTTTATTCGGTTTAATTCGCTCAGTTTGTCTACACCTCTGCATTGAAAACTAGAAACATTTCGCGCTTAAGTGGAACAGTGTGTATAAATATAGCAACTAATCTAACATACTGTAACTAAAAGAGGCTACAAAGCAGCAGAGCATCCCGCAACAATGTTTTCCCCAGGCTGCATTAACGCGTGTGTGAAATGCATCACTATCTTAACCTGGATTTGTGTCCACAATATTGCCCTGAAAGCACACTGCAACTTAAAACATGCTTTTGCTGCAGCAACCTGCATTACTGTACGGAGTGGCTAACAGGCAGGCTAACTGCTTTTATTCGCGGCAAAATGTACCGTTTGCAATTGATGCTTGTGCATCCTACATGAGCAGAGGTTGAACTGCAAATGCATAAAGGTTACATTAAATACACGCACTTTAACTGAATTCGCCCAACACATGCAGGTATGAACGGAACAACACTCACTACTCCGGGCGCTTGTCACCGAGCACAGCGAGAGCTCCAGTCGCCACTTCCGACCAAGCGTAATCACCAAAAATTTACATTCAGGTCGCTTCTGTGTGTATCTGTGAATCTGATAACAAAATAACTGTTGTTGTTCTTTTAAAAGTAAAAAGCAAAAAAGCAACGCGGGTGATTTAACTGTAAAGGGAATAATCCAGGAACTGACTATGGCGAACAAAAGGGGCTACACTGGGTGCCATGGGCGCGTGTTGGCACATTCGCCATTACAACATGATGGCCTCTGGCGAATTAGGTAAAAAAACAAAACTGTCACTGTAATGACATAAAATTCCATTTTTTATTACAGAACGATAATATTCATAATATATGAAAAGTGATCTGCGCACAAGCAGGATACAATTCAGACTACTTCCTTTTTGTTTTGATCTCCACCTGATTTGCGAATTAGGCAGAGACTTTCTCATTGCTATATATGCTCATATTTTTTCCGAAAGTATTTCTCCCTGTAGCTTTTGGTAAAGGTCGATTCATGCATTTTGCAGCAAAACGGGCACTGTTTTGTTTTTTTAAATTATGCCGTAGGAACTACGTTCCTGCATCTTTCCGTTTATTTAGGAAAATGCTACACGAATCTGCCAACGTGGATCAGTAGGATGATCGGATCCTTTGCGCCATAATATTTAACAGAAGGAAGTTTCGACTCGAGCCGCCAGGGGGCGTGGTTTGTATAATATAATCCACCAAAAGCTAATATAATGCACAAAGGAATTGAAAGAGATTGATGTGGCTTGAAGCTTATTTCTGCATTGTGGTGGAAGTTGATAAATAGATCTACGGCTGTCAATCTACATTTTTATATTATATTAATATTATAATAATATCTACATATTTTTTAAATGGCTCAAATAGAGAGTAATGCATGCTATAACATGGAAATAAGATGGTAAAATATTATTGGTTCAGAAATTACACTATCTTTTTAATTACATGTACATACATTTTTAACAAAATTATTTTCATACACATCAATATTTTTTGCTGCCCTACTTGATGCACTGTTACATGCCTAAGAGCTTTATGCAACACTAATATTAATTATGCTTCATTAATCTATAAATATCTGTATTGTGTAGTTTGAAAGATGCAGTGTAAATACATGGCATTTGCTCCAGACTGTACATTTTATACTTCGTATACACTGCAAAACCTTCTACGTAATCCAATACTCGAACACTAACTTTTAAACCTTTTTTCCCTTGAAATCGCAGCTTGGATGCCCTTCATAATACAGTCAGCTTCAGTATTATTGGCACCCTTCATTAAAAATAAGACAAAATTAATTTATTAATAATAAAACAAATACATCGTGTAATATTTCTGTGTATACAGAATGCTTAACTATCACAATTCAAACAATTTTATTTATTTCCTATTTTTTCCTACAAAATGCTGGCTACAAAAGTAACATCAGCTGCAATATTATTTGGTGAAGCTTTTCTTCTAGAAAAATTTGATTCTTCCAGTTGGTGCCAAGCACTTGTAAGGTGTTGATTATCCAAATCACTTCTGTATATTCTCCAGGTTTCTTTAGGATGTCCCTCTTCCAGACATACAACAGTTGCCTCTGCCAGGAGGTTAAAATATCTTGTAAAGATATCATGAAATTTCACCAAGAGCTCATCATGCATGCAGGGCCTAAACTAAATGACTTAGCACACGCATAAGAAATGCTATTATCAAGCACAAAATAATGTTTATTTCTTTCTTTCATTAAACATATACAGTCTTTGTGATCAGAGTGCAGCTTTTTTTAGGCTGGGCTGAAGAAAATTCAATGTATGAGTAAAATTTGAAGCAGAAGCAATGAAACATGGCTTTCATGTAGAAAATGGTAACAATTAATAATTCAGTTCCACATCTGCTAAATGCGTATACAGACTTGGCAACTGGATCAAAAAAATACAAGTAACAGGACAGAAATCTCCTTCTATAAAAAAGTATTTCATCCGAAGCAGAATATTCTGCACGACAACCTACATCGAAAAAAAAAAAAAAAAAATCCAATTCAAACTGAATTGTTGGAAGAATAACATGTTAAGGAAGGGAGAAAGAAAAACAAAGCAAAACAACTGTACATACATTAACTACAAGCAACCTGTATAATTCACAGCTTGACAGAACCACGGCTCACGACCTCTTCGGATGCAGGGTATAAAAAGTGGCTCGATTTTGAAGGGTGTAATCGAGCGCTTCAACATGCTGGTCCAAGTGACGAGCATGAAATTACAAAAGGGGGCAAATGCAAAAAAGTTCCAGTGTAGCAAAGATTCTACGTCATCCCAATCAAAATGAGTGTCTAATTTAAAACATTTGAGAAAAAAAAAAAAAAGACAATTCTGATTACTAAGTGTGACAAATGGACATACTTCCTGATGTGATTCCATTTAATTCCTTATACCCCAGCGTAACGTGAAAGTGGCATCACAGTATCGAGTTTGTGGGCTTGGAGTAGGACTGGATTTGACGACTATTTGTGTATTGCTGTTTAAACGCAGTGTAGAAAAAAAAAAAAGGAAGTGTGTATGACCAAAGCTAATCATGCTGGACCAAAGAGCAAATCAGATTAAGGAAGAGGGAAGTGCACAAACAGGACTGTGTTCAGGATGCTAGACCAAATCCCTCTAAAATGAGGAAAATTAACATTCTCTAAACAAGAAAAGACAGAACTTAATGAGTGACTTAATGTCTAATACTCGGATATCGTTCTCATCCAGCAGCAGAGTATATATGGGTCTTCTGTAGATTTTGACCGGGGATAGATTTTGTACCTGTGGTTGTGAAAAGTTAAAGTTAGTGTTTGCCTTCGTTTTTCATATACTGGATCACCCATGTCATTTTAGCAGCATAAAAAAAAGCTTAAATCTATTATATTACTATATTAACAAGTGTAAACTTAATATTGCACCTTCCTCCAACCTCAAAATCTACAACATCCAGTTCATACACCAATAACAGAACCCACAACAGGACAAAAAAAAACAAAAAAAAACAAAACCCCACACAACTTCACAAAAAAAACTCACTGGAATTAGTGTATGGCTCGCTACAGAGTTCTGTGGCGTGTTAAAGTTAACCACAGCCTCTCCTTTCACCTGGTTAGTGCATAAGGCTCATGACAAGGCTATCCTCACCCCCTTTTCCTTTTCTTGGGATTTTCAAGTTAAATTGCACTTAAGAAGGTGAAGCCAAACTGTCTCAAACGTTACATCTTACACGTTTCACTGCTACTTTGAGTAATGTGTTCTACAGCTTTTTGACCCCCGACCTGACCGTCAAATCTAAATCCTGGACTGAATTTTGTAAACTTTACAGTGACCATGCAAAAAAGTTTTCCTATAGACAACATTCTCAAGCACCACATCACGTAAAAGTCTGCAGGAACAGGGCCTTGTTTAAGATTCCGATATCAAAAGACATGCAAATGGCCAGTGTACGAGGTCACAGTTGTGGAATAAAGATCTGTGAATACGTTAAACTGTGCTTGTATTGCAGGGATTGTAACACCAAAAGAGCTTTGCAGACGTTTATTTTGATAACCATGAGAGACGTGGTGTGGTGCCTCGTCTAAAAAGCCTTAAAACTAAATTATTTATGGATGTGGGAAGGGCAGGGGTAAGGGTATTGAACGAAAATAGGTATTATAGGTAATAAACACAATAGATTTCTAGTGACCTGAAAGGATGCACCATCTTGATCGAAGGCTGAATGTCATGGGGAAATTGTTCAACTCTCAAGGCACTACATTCCCCTTGAAGCGTTTTCTTTTTTTCTGGATTCGCAGTGTGTTCTGAGACAGCACTCGGGTGTGTGTGTGCAATTCCATCAGCAAACAGTAGAACTGTATGTACCAGGTTCACAGATTTGATATTCCAAGTATGGATTTCTTATTACAAACATTGAATTTGATACTATTTTTGATTTGTTCTTTGACTTTTGTGTCGTACTTCCTTTGTGGTTTGTGCGAGTATATTCTGGCAGCCAATGACAAAGGTGTTTCTGTCGGTCTTAGCCTTAGCAAACGGTGATTGCTGAGCTGTTGTGAAGACTCCACAGATACAGACCATAAAATGATGTGCCACTATGGCTATAAAGGCCAGACAAATGCTTTTGCACTTGTTCAAGCACGCACAGACACTATTTACAAGCTCTGAGGCTATGTACAGCTGTGTCTGCTGTCAAATACAGACTGTTGCTGACATCAATAAAACTGGACCAATGCAACAGGACTATGGGTACTGTAGGTGCAGTGTGCAGGCTTGGGTAACCTGCACATCGTAGCGTGTCTGTGACAGACAGTGATTGATTACCAGCCAACAGAACCAGCTAGGAGGAAGTTACTGTTATAACCAGGGAATCACTGGATGATTGGTATAGTTCTAATTTACATAGCATAGTAGAAAGCTTTGCATTACAGAGGAACACCAGGTACAGTAACAATGGCATGTTTAGAGAGTTCTGGCACTGCCTATGCACGTGGGGGTATCCGAGCTATTCAGTGCCAGAGGAAAGGATTGCAGTGCAGGGTTCACCAAAGCAGGGAGGGGCATCATACCCGGAGCGCCAATCATGTTCACTGGCCCCATTGTGCCAACTGGACAGGGGACCTGAGGCCACTGGGATGGAAACCCAGAAGCTGGCATTACCCCTCCAAAAGGGCCAGTGGGGAGCAAGTATGATGGATGGAGAACGGGTGAGGGTGTGTTACTGAGGGCAGGCGGCACGCTGGGACCCGGAGCAGCTGAAAGTGGGCACGGGAGGGGCAGCTGGAATGGCAAGGACTTTGGGGGTGCAGAAGCCCTCATCTGCATGCACAGAGAGAAAAAAAGGTGAGGAAGAATGAAAGAAAGATATAGTTAGTATGAGTTAAAAAAAAATCGAGAGCTACTGATATCTTTTTTAGTACATATGAGTTTTTTATGGCATAAAGTTGTGTGACACCGGACCATCACAGTCATGTGCCGTTTAAACATCTGACTCCAGACTTGGTCCCCCATGTACTGTTAGAATATCCTCCACTCTGCAGGGAAGGCTTTCCACTAGATGTTGGAGTGTGGCTGTGAAGATTTGCCCAATCAGCCACAAATAGCATTAGTGAGGTCAGGCAGTGATGTCAGGCGAGGAGGCCTGAGGTGCAATTCATCTGAAAGGTGTTGTGTAAGGTCAGGGCTTGGAGCAGGACACTGCAATGGTTTGCACAGGGGCAGGGTCATGCTGAAACAACTTTGGGCAACTTAGTTCTGGTGAAGGGAAGCACTGTAAAGCTACAGCATACAGAGACCACTCATACAACTGTGCTTCCAACTTTGTGGCAACAGTTTGGGGAAGAACCACATATGAATGAGACAGTCAGGTGTCCATAACCCTTTTGCCATATAGTAAACCAACAGAAATAAGGAGACACAAATTTTCTATGAATTTGCACTGGCAAGTAAGAAATTAGCAATTATACACCAAAGGAAGAATCAAGCAAGCAAGATCTCTCAGGTTTTTAGAGTAGGACCTATGACTTAGCAAACCTAGACATGCTTCTTATTCAGTGAAGTGTAGCGTTGTCACTTCTGTGGTATAAGGAAGCATCATGCATACTCGTGTCATGTACCTAATATCTGATCCTGTTCCTCAAAGACTAGACATTAATTAATGGTCCATTAACAAGACCAAGTCCATAAGACCCCTGGACCACAACTAAAATTCTGACTTTTGCATACAAGTCATATCACAGCTTTTCATCAACGTTTAAGAGCAAGAACCAAAATTGTGTCATGATGTTGAAACGCTTGACAATCTGGCATGTGTCTAGCAGAGGCAAATCAGGGGTGAGCAATTGTACATCAAATATACACATTAAAAAAGGAAATCACTCAATACAAGCCAGTTTATTATGAATCCTGAATATTAGAATAAACTGTTTTTAATGTACACATTAGTTCTTTTTATTGTACAGTTTTACCACTGGATAATAAAGAGGTCTAAATGGGAAAATCACTGATCAAAAGGACCACCATTCAGTGAAATAAGTCTACACCTGAAGGATGTACCTGAACTGTGCCGCCACTCATGTGTGTCAGCGTGCGCTTCAGGTCCTGATGTCGTTGCTGCTGTTTGATTTGGTTAAGGGAAGGGCGGGGCTGAGGGCCGGCGCTGAGCGTCTCTTTTGCCCAGTCGTCAACCAGCTTGTGCAAATCGGCAGTGAACGTCCGCTTTTTGTTATTGCTGTTGTTGGTCTGAGCCTGAGCGAGTGCTGTGAATGGTTGAGGATCAGGTACAGGCATGGCAACAGGAGACAGTGCTGATTGCTGATTGGATGCTGAGCTTACTGAAGTTGTGCCACTGCAATGCGATGACCCTAGAAGAGAGACATAGAGGAGAGAGGACACCTTAAAAATGAAGAACCAACAAAGAAAAGGACAGAAACAGTGCCTCGCACTGAGTCAAGGGTAATCGGTTGGCTGCTTATTGATATGAATCTGGCCGTCTTTCAGCTAGTGCGCACATGCCTGTTATCACTTTTCCCCAGCTAGTTGGATTTTTCGGCATTTCCGGACAACAAGCAGCCAAAAGATTCGACTCCCCTGCATAACTGCTGATTCACGTCTTATAATCAAACATGCAGACAAAAAGAACAGAAGCAACACTTCATGGGAAGTGACACCATCCACTGCCATGCAATAGGAAGGGGAGAAGTTAAAACAATGAAGCGAGAAACACTTCATTGCTGCGGGGTTTTTTTTTTTACACTCAAACACAAGTAGATGACAACGCTCACTCTTGTGGTCATGCCAAGAGACACCAACAAAAATAACAGCAAAAGGAAGAAAAAAGGAATAACAAAAGAAAGGAAGTAGGATCTACAGAGTAAGAGTAAATAGGATAGTTACTACTACTGCGCTCTTTGCCTAGACATAGTCGTTTCAGAGTAGACCCTATAGAGAGGCAGAACAATACAGACAACACAGGGTTAGGGGCAAGGAGGGAGACGCTGCACACTTTTGCTCACTGGACAAACTGGTGGACAGCCACAGGCAGCAACCAATCAGTTAATAAAACACAGGATCAGAATAAGGAGGTGTGGGGAGATTTATTTAGGCTGTATGCTTGGGAGCATGTGCATTATTCATGAGAAGAATGGGCCCAAAATATATTTTCAACTGGAATGTAAAAAAGAAAAAGGAAAACAGAAAACGACTCAATCAAAAACTTCATTTTTTTCCTTTTAAATAAACGGAGCATTCAGAAACAGTAAACCCATTACTGCAAACAACTTGTATTTAATTTTTATGCTCTCAATACATTTTGTTCTTGTGCCATGAATGTAATAGCTACTTAGCTACTTGAACCAGATGGAGCTTTGACTAAATTATCTTAGGATAAATACGAAAAATATGAGCTGCTTCGACTCCAACTGAGATTTTCCCAAAGTTATGAGCACTCTTATTTTTCATCGTTTTTATGCTTGTAAAAATAAGATGAAATTTGTGTCATGCCCTCAATTACTCAATTCCTTCATAACAATACAAGCTTAATTAATGTAGAACACATTAGCCTGGTGATTTTTTTTTTAGAATTTGTTCCTCTGAGCTCTGCGTGTTAGCCGCTTCCATCTCATAACGAAGCCCAGTGACAGACGTGGTACTGCTATAAGCTGGCAGTTACAAATTTCCATTCGGAGATGATAAAATTGTTATTTTATATTTAGAGAGAGTCGTTTCCTGATTTCCATTTGTCAAGAAAAAAGAAACCCGATATCACACTGTGTGTTTCAAATTTCCATTTTCGGATGCGACACAGCAAATTAGGTTGAAAATTGCACATGCTTAGCTGTTTAAACTGTAAAGGGATTTTGTGGCTCTTCATATTTGGGAGCATCCAGGACACAGTTCTAGCAGAGAGGCACACTAAAATATGTGGGAACAGCAACTTTTAGGAGGGGGCTGCTCATTTTTAAAATGAAGAAAAATAAAATAAAATAAAAATTACATAAATAATAAAATACATACAATATATAACAAATAAAATAAATAATATTTATAATTATGATAAATTAATTATCAGAAAAAATATAAAGTCAATGTTAAGAATGATTTAGAAAAAGACAAAAAAGGGGGGGGGGGGAACAAGAAAGACGAAAAGAAAAGAGGTTGCGTTTTTTGACTGCATCTAAACCTCTTCCCTCTGGTGGGAATATGACTTCTGTATAACAGTAGGCCATTCCCTTCACTACTATTTCCTTAATGCTTACTAGGAAGGCTAGGAATAAAAAAAACAAAAAAAACAACCAAGTATAAACAGAATGTGAATATACTGGGGGCATGGTAGTGTAAAGATATATTTATAAATACACTCTACAGAGAGTAGCCCAAAAAATAGATTTGTGTGACAGCACGTCAGTCATCACAGCTGAAGGTGTTCACTGATGCTCGAGGAAAACAAACAGAGAAACAGTTGAAATTAAGTTCTACTTAAAAAGACATTAAAGCACAAACTGTTTTGGGGAAAAAAAGCTATTCTACAAAAGTAGCAGAAGCAGCTTTGTTTTGTTTTTTTGTTTGTTTAGAAGAGTCATGCAGTGTAGAGCCAGAGATGAGGAAGGAAGGTAAGAATTTGATATACGGCCCTGACGGTCTCCAAAGTGAGCCTGGCTTGTGCCTCTGGCATGCACGTCTTCCGAATCCAAACATGAGACAGCGCGCTCATCATCCTCTTATGCCGGTATGGGCCTTTTTTTTTTTTTTTTTCTTTTTAAACATATGTGAGGACAATCAGTGAAAAAGAAAGAAACCACATGTACAGAAGATACAAAGGCTTTGGCCAGACACACATATTTAAGTGCTCTTTCGTGTTCTCAAAAGATTCAGGGTTTTTGGAAAGCCCATGTTTGGGGGAAGACACGGTTAATGTTATTTGGTACGCAGAAGCAGCGCAAAGCGTTTGTATGAATGAAGTAATTGACAAAATCGGTGCAGGAATGATCAATGGACAAATGGAAATGGATGAAAAATGTCTGATGAAAATGTTGATGGCTGTGTGTATAGGGGAAAAAAATTAAAACAAGTCACATAACTTTTGGGATAAGGGGAGAAAGAGAGAACAGAGGGAGAGAAAGAACCTAAAAATGGACTGGAAAGACAGATGGAATGAGTGAAGTAAAGTAGGAATAAAACAAATACAAACAGATGGACAGAGACACGGGTCCACTGAGGAATCTAGTGCGTGGTTTGCTACTAGATTTATAGGTGACTCTCTCGGATGTTTGGTGGTAAACGGTCCAGCCTGTGAAGAACGAATATAAGAGGTAGAGAGAAAAGAAAGGAAGAAGAGAGAGGGAAGAGAGAGAGAGAGAGAGAGAGAGAGAGAGAGAGAGAGGGGAAAGAGTGGTGTAACAGCGAACACATCAGATTTTAGAGACCCGTATCATCTCAGCATAGATAGTAAGGCACAGCCAAATATTAATAGGATTAATGGTCATGTTCATGGGGGGTGTGTGTGTGTGTGTGTGTGTTGGGCCAACAGTGCATCCTTGTTCTTATCTATACAAGACTGTCAGTGGAGATATAATACTTGTTTGCAAGTTATGAAAATGTCATGTGACTGTGTTTAATATAGATGCAATAACTGATAATGCATCCAAGAAATTATTTTGCAGCCTTCCTACAGTGTGTGTTTTAAGATGTGTGTGACACACAGATGAAGAGAGTCCTTAAGAAATGCTGTGTAATAAGTGATCATGCAAATTCATGTATTAAGCACTTCGACAAAGACTTGTACATGAACATGTGTGTGAGTATGAGAGACACAAATGTAGATTATACACAGACACAGCAAGGGTCTAGATATAAATATATATGTATAGGGCAGAGTCCGTGGATGCGTGTGTGTGTTACCTTGCCCTGGGAGCGCAGGTGGGGCTGAATCATAGATGTTGTCAGAGGAAAGTGAGACTTTGAGTGAGCATGGCTGCTGGGTTTGGACTGGTTGCAGAGGGTCAGACACTGGACTCTGCAGTGTGGCCCTGCTGGAAGCCACCGAGCTGTTACTTATGACTGAGCTTTTAGCTGGGGATGCTGACATACTGGAACAGGTCTCGGCTAGAGAGAGAGATGGAGATAAAGAGAGAGTTTTTACTGCGAAGAAAGAAAGAAAAAAGAACAATGCCATCTACACAAGTATGCACTTAAACGAACCTGGACTGTCGCCACGGTTGGATTTTAACTGTTGCACAGTTGGATTAAGAAGCTTGCCCGCTTTGAGTTTGTGTTTGGAGGTTCTGCGACGGCGGCCAGTTGGGGGTACAGCGTGCGGGAATCCCACGCTAGGAGGCACGGGGCGCCCGAGTCGTGAATAAAGCTGCTCGATCTCGCTTCTCTGATGGGCTTGCAGCTCAGAGATTTCCTTCATATGCCTGACGAACAGCAAGAGACATGGACTCGTTTCGGTCATGAAGTTCTAGGGTTTTTAGTTGACATTATACAGCGCGCTGAACAGGAAAGTTCATTGGAAAATATTGTGGGTACAAGTAAAATTTTGTAAATTTCCCATTGGGATGAATAATCTATCCATCCATCCTTATAATTGTAGGAACAAGTGGGATAGTCAAACTTTTTGAGAGAAGGATTTTCTAAGGAAAAAGGCAAGACTGATTAGAATTCCTTCAGGAAAGGAACAATCCCACAACACAGTCCCACACAAACACCTCCACATTACTCTATACCCCATACACACAAACATGTGCATAAATACCTAGTTATCTAATATTACTCCAGCTGTCATATCGCAATTATTTTAATGCACAAAAAATTCATAATGATTTGCGACATTATTTACTTACATTTTCCTTGAAGTTAATGTGTTTGTTAAGTACTGGCAGCCAAGTATAATATAATGTCAGCAACTGGATAATCATACTTTATGATGGTCACCTGCCACTGTGCTTTATGTCCTGCAGTTTTAATGAACACTTTACAGAGGCTAACAGATAGTAATACAGCTGGTTCCAAACATATTTTGCACTGCAGGCTCAGTAAGCGCATTACGTGCTCACTGGAAAATGAAAATTATGACAGCATCACAACATGCTTTTGAGCTCTGCTGAACATTTTCATGAGGTCTTTAGGAATACTGGGACAATGTTTTGTATATAGTAGCATGCACAGAAATTGATAGGCACGACCTGTAATCTGTGCTACTGAAGAATCAGGAGTATGTATATTAGCGGTGTATTTACTTTTCTCTAAGCTTCTGCAGCTCCTTTTTCATGTCGGCATCCTCAAACTCCGAGTCGTTATCACTGCTGACGTACGCATGGCTTGAAACACACGGAGCATGGCCGTTAAGAACTGGTGGACGGCTGGGAGAATCGGAGTTCTGCACGCTGCTGTTGCGACCAGAGCGACGAAAGAAAGCTACAGCTCGTTTTACAAGATCACTTCCACCGTGCTCCGAATGGGTGGGAGTGGCCTGTGCGGGTTTATGGGGCAGAATCAAGTGGTTGTCCTCGTCGCCAGAATCTGTGGAGAGGTGGTAGCCTTGCTGCGTTGCTCCATCCATTGAAAAGGAGGTATGAGCGTGAGGCATTGAGGTTGTGGCCTCCACATTGGAGGTGAGCATGTCCTAGCAAAAAAAAAAAATTTAAAAAAAGCTGCAATAATTGAACAGCAAAAGTGAAAGCCTATGTTATGTACAATAAAATCCTACCCAGAGAACAAATATACAGTGGTACACTGATAATATCTAGAATAAGTTTTTATATACCACTCATATCTAGAAATGGATTATACTGTAAATACTGGCCACATCGAGTACAGTTTTATACAAACTGGTCATATCTAGAATAGGATTACATACACTGATAATATCTAGAATATCAATTTATGGTGGTCATATCTGTAATAGGTTTGTAAACACTTTTCATATCTAGAAATGAATTGTACTGTAAATACTGGTCAAATCTAGAACAGCTTTAAACACACCAGTCATATCTACAATAGGATTATATACAATGGACATATGTAAAAATGCATTATACTGTAAATACTGGTCAGAACTCTAACAGTATTATACACACTAGTTACGTGTAGAATAGAATTATATCTAGAATAAAACTGCATATACTAGACATTTCTGTAAATTAATATACTACATCTCTAATAGTTTTGCATACACTGCTCATATCTAGAAATGGATTATACTGTAAATACTGGCCAAATCTAGAACAATTTTTACACACTGGTCATATCAGGAATAGGATTATATACACACTGGACATATGAAGAAATGGACTATACTATAAATACTTTTCAAAACTAGAAGATTATATACGCTGGACGTATCTATAAATGAGTATACTGTAAATATTGATCAAATCTAGTACTGTATAATACACACTGGTCATGTGTAGAGTAGGATTACAGACACTGGACATATCTAGAATGCAATTATATACACTGGTCATATCTAGAACAAAAACAATTCTAAAATAGGATTATATAAAACTGGACGCATCTAGATTACACATGCCCATCATATCAAGAATATAATTCCGATACGCTGGCTAAATCTAGACCAGTATTATACACTCTGGTCATATCTAGAGTAAGATTATATAGACCGGACAAGTTCTTGAAAAGGTTCCACTGTGCATACTGGTCAAATCTAGAACAGTATTATATACACTGTTCATATATAGAATAGGTTTACAAACACTGATCCTCTCTAGACTACAAATATATACACTGGAAATATTTAAAACAAAAATTAAATACAGTGGACATTTCTACAGTAGGATTATATAACACTGGACATATCTGAAATAAGGTTATATAAAACCGGTCAAGATTACACATGCCTGTCATGTCTAGAATAGAATTCCATACGCTGGTTAAATCTAGAACAGTATTATACACACTGGTCATATCTAGAATAAAAGATTACACCCGCCACTCTGAACTAGAACAGAATTAGATACACGGGTCATACCTAAAATAGAATTATATTCACTGGACATATCTAGAATAGGAACTGCCTGGATAAGAATGCAGTGAAGAGCACAGTTCAATAGAAAACTCTTTCACACCTGATAGAGGTTTGGAGGCGCTGAATAACGATTACTATGGCACATCTGCACCGTTTGGCCTCCGTTCTCATCTGCAGTGGAAACTCCAATATCTGCATCCTCGTCTCCTGTGTGTCCAGGTGCCGCAGAACTGCAGGAAATTCGGCTCTTCCTGCCACGCTCCAAACTCTGGACAATATCCGGTGCCGTTGGAGCAATCTAGAGATAACGGGTCTGGTAAATGCATATACACGTGTGACAGATGACGTCAAATGTGCAGAAGTCTTCTTACGTGGAAGCGGCTTTTCGACGTAGGGAGTCGGTCAGAGTTGCTCTCCAAGTCAGTTGCCGGCTGCCTATTTAAAGCTAAGAAATATGAACACAATGCATCTTTAACTCAGTTCATGTTCAGATTAATTATATATCTTTTAACATGGAGTAAACATAGGTTTTTGGGATTATTTCACACCAGGTTTTCTCCATGACCTTATACAAAAACATACATAAACACAGCACTTACGGGCAACAGCAGAGTCACTCAAGGTACCGAGACTATCAATCCTCTCTGGAATCTGAGGCTGAAAGAGGGAATAAAAGGGAGAATCAAACACAGGAACTGATGCAGATAACTGGAATATGTAAAACCAGAACAGATCAACCTTGTGAAATTCGGATTACAGCAGATGATGTGGCTCTTCATGCCAGCTGCTGGCATGCACAGAGTACCTCTATAGGTGTTTCTATAATTAGTGTCCTTGCTATTAAGATGTTTGCTGCTATGCTTAAATATTATTACAATATTATCCAATATATATTATAGTTTTACGCCTTAAATGTAAAATACACTGGCTGGTCAATGATCTTCTTTAGATTGTTCTCTAATTGATGCCATTTCACAATATGTCTAGTGCTGATGGCTAAATGCTTAGAGGTTTCTTTCTATCCATCTATTTATTTATTTATTACCAGAATCTCCCCTCTTCTCAGTGGTCCATCGCTGCTTTGGCTGTCTGATACTGGAGGTGAGCCGGGAGGATCCGAGGTGGAGCTTGTGGATTGTGAGGGATTATGCTCCTGGTACAGAAGATTCCTGAGCTTCTCATCAAGTGTCTTTATTGTTCTATCGGTGAACTCTAGTCTAGGAGGCCCTTCCCCATCAGACTCCGCTGGTCCACTCCCTGGCTGTGTGTGTGAAGTGGTGGCAGGGGGACCTTGTTGTGTTTGATGGGCAGGGCTCTGAGGCTGAGACTGTGTAGGAGGTGGAACAGGTGTGGAAAATGGCTGCTGAAGCACTACTGGTTGAATCTGGGTCAGAGATGTGTCCGAGACAGGGCTGGGGTCATGACTGGCCGGCTGGGGAGGGGGGACATTTGTTTTCACTTGATCAGCCTGGACATTATCAGACTGGGAAGTGGGAGGGACGATAGGACAGCATGGGATGTCTGTAACCATGGACATTCCTATTGAATGAGAGCTTTGAGGATCGTCCGCTGTTTGGGGGTGTTCGGGGGCACTGAAGGGGTCGGTGTTGGACAGTAGTGGGTTATTCTGGAGAGGTCTGGCTTCACCTATGCTAGTGTCTGGAGCTGCAGGTGTGCCCTCTGGATCTGAGAGTCAGAGAGAAGGAAAAATAAATAACCTTGATGAACAACCTTGATTTACAAAGTACCAACTCAGCTAGCAGTATTTATTCATCCTAACCTTTGTGATTGCTTTGTGTACATATTAAGGGTGGAACAGACTTTTTGAAAATATGCCATCTGTTTACAGTCCTACTACTAGCACACTAGTATACACACATACCTTTGGCTGCAAGATTGTCTTCACCATTACTCGCGGTCTCCGCCACAGGGCAGATGATGAACCAACGTTTTCCAGTGTGAAGTACTAAGACACATGAACACACACACACACACACACACACACACACCCCCATTACAACACAAACAGCTTCACACATGCACTCCTGATAAATATCAAACTGAGAACCGGTCACACTGTACATTACTGTCTCTTTAAAAGCTTTCCATTATCACATCATGCAGATCATATGTATGCTTTACAGTGAAACACCAGATTGTACTATAGAATTAATGCAGAGTGTCTATTCAACATGTGTTTTTTTATAAAGCTGGTGAGACATGTGTACACAGAAACCTGATTCTTCCGAAATATATTTAAATCAGTTACATAACTATAAATATACATATAAACAAGGATATACTGTTATACTGCACATGCTTCTAACCTCCTTACCATTTTGTTGGTATACCAGTTGATTAGACTGAGTTTGCTGAGGCGTTGCTCCCTAGAAAATCCGACATGAAAAACAAATTACTTCGAATAAACATTAGATACATATCCAGGTGAATATATATAATCTGTTTATTGCATAACGGTTTTCTTATTAGAATGTAAACCGAAAGTGGGTGTGGTCAACAGCTGATTTTTTTTTGTTTGTTTTTTCCAATTCCATTGTCTGTATCGCTTATCCGACCGATCATCGGGTCACGGGGAGCCTGTGCCCATCTCAGGTGTCATTGGGCATCAAGGCAGGATACACCCAGAGTGCCAACCCATCGCAGGGCACACACACTCATTCTCTCTCATTCACTCACGCAATCACACACTATGGGTAATTTAGAGACTCCAATCAGCCTAGAAGCATGTCTTTGGACTGTGGGAAGAAACCAGAGCACCCGGAGGAAACCCACCAAGCACAGGGAGAACGTGCAAACTCCACACACACAGTGAGCGGGCACAAGACTCGAACCCAGGATGCTGGAGGTGTGAAACAAACGTTAAATAAATATAATATAAGTATAATAAATCGCAGAACAGAACTTTCCTGCCGCTAAACTTGCCCATTTGTGAAGCTTTCTGAAAAAAAGTTAGATTTTCTCTCTAAAGTGACTGAGTAACTAGGTTTCAAAAACAGTGAGGTCTTTCACAAAAACAGGATTGTTATTTAGTCTACAGCCATATGATAATATTTTAACAGATTTATTTCAGTATTTTGGGTGCTTGTATTTTAGACAGATCAGAAAAATGACAAAGAGGAAGTTAATAATAAATTTAATTCATATTAAAAGTTGATATTATTAAAATAAATTAAATGATTATTCTAGGAGAGGGCCCAGTCTGTGTTCGCTGTAAGCTTTTGAGCATTGCTTTTCTGGTAGAAGAAATTCTGGTAGAAATATGGTTTTATTTTGGAGCTGAGTATTTTGGAGGCAGTGTTTAGTACCTTTGTCAAAGAGGTAAAGAAGCGAGTGCAGGCAGGTTGGAATGGGTGGAGAAAGGTGTCGGGAGTTCTGTGTGATAGGAAAATATCAGCGAGAATCAAGGGGAAGGTGTACAGGACAGTGGTGAGACCGGCCATGCTGTATGGTTTAGAGACAGTGTCACTGAAGAAGAGACAGGAGTCAGAGCTAGAGGTAGCAGAGCTGAAGATGTTGAGGTTCTCTTTGGGAGTGACAAGATTGGACAGGATTAGGAACGAGTACATCAGAGGGACAGCTCATGTTGGACGTTTGGGGGACAAAGTTAGGGAGGCCAGATTAAGATGGTTTGGACATGTTCAGAGGAGGGAGAGTGAGTATATTTGTAGGAGAATGTTGGACATGGAGCTGCCAGGCAGGAGGCAAAGAGGAAGGCCAAAGAGGAGGAACATGGATATGGCGACCCCTGGAGGGAAAAGCCGAAAGAAGAAGTAATATAGTACTTTTGTCAAAAGGGCAGGAGGTTGAAGTGTGTGTACATTCTACATATGCTGTATCTGCATCACATAACTGCAACTCACTATGCATGACTGTAGAAAGGACACTGTTCATAATCACACTCTTCGGTGTCACCCAAATGAGGAGGAGGTTCCCTTTTGAGTCTGGTTCCTCTCAAGGTTTCTTCCTCATACCATCTAAGGGAGTTTTTCCTTGCCACAGTCACCTCAGGCTTGCTCATTAGGGATGATTTTGTCTCATATCTAGGACTTTTGTACTATGTTTCTTATGTACTGTAAAGCTGCTTTGAGACAATGTCCGTTGTTAAAAGCGTTATACAAATAAAATTGTATTGGATTGAATAGAATATTTGGCAGTTGCTGTGGTATAAGAGGAATAAAAGCACACCACCATACAACTCGCCTCATAAATGATTTCTTACTTACATCACAGTATTCATTTACACCTTCAACTTTTCAGGTAAAGAGCATCTCCGCAAGGAGCATTAAAGCTTATTCTTAAGCAAGAGGCAGACATTAGCATTTCATTCCTCTCTTCACACTTTGCTTGTCAGCATTCCCTCCCTTGCCATAGGAAAGAAAAAAAAATGCACTCTGGGGGAGGCTTAATAACTATACATCAAAAGAGGTTGGCTCTTTAATCTTTAATGGCTGAAGGAAATGGTGAATGCTGGCCATCAGGCATTAAGTGATGAATCTCACTCAAAGTTAGAGGACATCCTCTAGGCACTCAGAATATTTAACAGTGTGTAAGGAAAACGATCGGTCGCATTTCCTGATATTGTGAGTATATAGTTTTACAACTGGACATGTTAATTATATCTGCCTTTAAATTCGTTCCGTCAAGTTAACTGGGATCATTTCCTCACAATTAATTAGACATTAATGATGCAAACAGTCAATTTCTTCGTGGTTCTGGGCTCACCTCAAAACCAGTTCCCCCTTTCTGATGTGGCTGGGAAAGATGTTCTGTACCTCTCTCTCCCTCAGCATCTTCACTCAGGATGTCCTCAGCCTTCTCCACTATGTCCTTCAGCTGCTCAATGAACATCTCCTTCTCAAGCAGCAGGATAAAGTCGTTCTCAACCTAGTGGGCAAATATGTACTGATTTATGTTGTGCTAAGAAAATGGGCAAGTTCTTACACATTATAAACATAACTAGCAAACGTCTGACAGTTAAACCTTGGAACCCTGGAATTCCATGACAGTCACGAACACCATGTGATATTCTGCAGTATGGAGGAAGAGATCATCTTTATCATGTTTAAACATCTTTAAAATGTTTAAAGGGATCTAGACAAATCTGGAAAGCGTGTATTGTTAAAAGCCGTGTAACAGAAAAAGTGAACTGAATAAGTGAATAATTCACTCAAGAAATAGAAGCAGAAAATATCCCAAAAATAATTCCCCCCAATGGCCAGAAATGGTACTGCAAGGGGCATGACTATTTTTTAATAACGTTTTTTTTAATGACATTGACAAAACATAAAAATAAATGTAAATTGTGTAGGTAAAATACTTAAGGACCAGGGTTCTCCAAGACCAGCATTGTGCTCTAAATTAACAAGACCATTATATAACATATACTTAACATATAACAGTCATCCTGATATGCTGTTATACAGCCAAAGGTCTTGAATAATTCAAGTGTTGGGTTAAGAAAGAACACAAGACAAATTAATATTTAAATGCAGCTCTTACAAAAAAGTGAAGAATACAGGGTTAGGGCCAGGTACAAAGATGAGAGAGGGGCAGATTTAGCAACATAAAGTTGCAATGATGTGCAAGAAGAAATCAATGTGTATAAACAGAATGTGTATATGGAGGAAGTTTACCATGTATGTTGCAATCTCCTCTGGAGCATCTCCATCGAGGTCAAACTTAAAGGTGACCATCTTGTGGTTGTGAGTCTCCAGCTGGCATTCCACCATCTTATCCCCCGTGTTACACACCTACGGCACACCAAAGAGACTCGGTATGATCACGACTGGTTCAGTTGATGTTTAGAAGCACAAGATGTCAAAAATAAATTACGGTCTTATAAAAGGTCTAATAAAAGGTCTAATAAAAGATCATTCCCTTACACAGAGTACAGTTTAGAGGTAGATTTGTAACTCTGGTGATTTGTAATTCTGGCTTGTTTTGCAGAAACAGATCCCATTTATATGTATTAAGAATGTCATTAGAATGCAATAAAATGCCAAATAAAATAAGATCGCTCTGGTACAATGAATTCTGCAGTGAACAACGCTATGAGGAGGAGATTTTTCAGAGCAGCAGGATGCATCTGTGAATGCTAGCGAGGAACATGGAGAAATCTCCCAGGTGCTGCTGTAGACATCACATTCTCCATCCATCATTAAGCTAGAAGATGCTTCTGCTCCAAGTGACCACACTTGGGTTTATAATCAGCTATTTTAGCTGAACCACCCGCTCGTCCCTATGGATGCATATCAAGAACTGGTTTGTCATCAGATCGTTTAATATGCTACAGAGATTTATAACGTTGCACATTTTGCACCAATTAACTTTTGTCAACAGTGTAGGCTAAAACAAAAACAAAAACGCCTCATTAGTTTCTCCATGCAGGAGGCGTCATTACCAACAAAGACTTTCGTACGAAGTATTAGGGACATCTATGGTTTGATTTCTTTACATTTGTGGATTGCATGGGTTGTTACCAACATCATAAATTTCATGTCAATAGCACCTTTAGAAATAGATTTACTCAGGAAAATGGTGACATGTTCAATACTTATTTCACCCGCTGTACATATTTTTTCATGATGAAAAGGAAAATCCCAATCCTGATACATAACTATTTCCCACCTCTTGTTTTTGTAACTAGTCCAGACTCAGTTCTATCCTCCATGAAGCAAAACAAGCTAAACACAACGTGTCAGAAGCACTCCTTTGCATATGGGTAAGCTTTGATGAACTTTTGTCAGCTCCTGCCGGATAACACCACATGGCTGCAACTGAGTAGTAAATTATTATTATTACGCATCAAGTTGAGCTTGCAAGTGGACGTGCTTGGTTTAGGTGCAGACTCACATTGAGCATGCTCAGTTTTGGCTTGCCAGGCTTCTCCTGGCGGGATCGCGTACGAGAGGATTTGCGATGGTGTTTGCGGACCCTCGACTCGCTCCTCCCGCCGTGCGTTCCCTCGTTCCCATCGCTCATCTCTTTTCCCGATGTGGCATCAGAGTTCACACTGTGAGGAAAAATGAGTGGATTTAACTTTTTAAATCGAGGGGGTCAAAATTACAGGCTATGAACTAAAACCCCTTCAGATGAATCTGAAATTAGAGTATGGACTGTAACTGACTTGATTAAAAATTCTTATTGCACTAGAGGGAAAAAGTCTCTAAGTAAGCGAGAAACTCTTCATCTGTACCTATAGCTGGGGCTTTTTTACCTGTCATATGCAGTCACTGTTGTCTGCTTATCTAGAACACTCTCCTACAACCATAAAAGAGAGAGAGAGAGAGAGAGAGAGAGAGAGAGAGAGAGAAGATAAACGAATGAGTGGATGAGTGAGACAGCAATATTTATCAACAAACTGAAGAAGTGCAAACAGTACTTTTAATGCAGATACCAATGACTACACTACAGTTTTGTCGAACCTCAGCAATTACTTCGGTGGCTGTCTGGCTTGCGCCGCTTGCACCGGCACTGCACTGCTGAATGTGAGAAGTCGTGATGCTGCTGCCTGGCTGTGTTTGCTGAGTCATTTTGGTGGTGACTGCAGAGGCCTGAAGTTCCTGGTTCATATCCAGAGACTCGCCAGTGCTTAAAGGATCTGGTGCAAGGCCTTGCAGGACAGGCGGTGACAGCTGGGCAGCAGGGGCAGGTTGTGCATGGTGGCCAGGGATGGTGGTAGCGTGTGGAGCCACGGTGACAGCTGTCTGAGAAGAATGGACTGGAACAGCAATGTTCAGGGGGGTGTGGACTGGAACAGAGCGCTGGCATGAGCTCGCCAGGGCTGGAAGCACAATCTGGGTATTGCTGCTGGGAGCTCCCTAAAGGAAAGAAAAACAAAAATCAACATAAAAATAAATAAATAAATAAAATAAAAATAAAAAAACAACAATCCAAAAGCCTGAGCTGTAAAGGGTAAATTCAACTTTTTTCCCTTGATCGTATCCATCGTATGCATATCTGCACTCATCACAAAAAGCCTAGACTGCAGAGAGGTGTAATGATACTGCAGTTGTTGCCATTTGATTTATTGATTAGCCTAGCATTCGCTAACTCTCAGAGTCTGAATTCTAAACTGAGCGCATTTGCCAAAATAAACAATCTGAAGTCAAATCAGCAGACAGCAGCCTGAGCTATTCTCAGATCCCTGCAGTTCTAAATCCCATAAGGGAAACACACACACACTCACTCACACACTACCTGAGTAGGCTGAAAGAGGGGAGGAGCTCCTGCAGACAGAGCGGCAGTGTTTGGTGATGTAACTTGGATTGAGTAAACTGGGGAAGTGGTCTGCATGAGGGGATGCAAAGAAAGTGTGGCCAGGGAGCTTGCGCTTTGTTGGGGAGCTACACTGTAGCCCTGTTGGGTGCACTGTATAGTGGGTATTATACTCATGAGCACAGGAGGTGTGCAGGCTTGTTGGGAACACTGTGTTGGTGCAGAGGAAGCAGAGGGTAGGAGTGGGTGGGGCGTTGGCACACTGCCATCCATCTGCGAGTCGGGCCCCGGTGAAACAGAGGGGAGGGTAGGCACAGGTTGGCCGGCGGAGAGATAAATCGGAGTGAGGGATGACTGCGCAGAAAAAGGAAAGGATGAGGAAAAGGAATCATGTCTGTGAAGAGGAACCCTGACACAATGGCCAGGGGTCAATGATGATAACTGGAGTAGGAGACAAAAACAGTTTGGGGGTGTGTGTGTGTGTGTGTGTGTGTGTGTGTGTGTGTGTGTGTGTGTGTTGCACAAGTTGCTTGTGTTAACTCGAATTAAAAAAACAAAAAACAAAAAAAAAAAACAAATAAACAAAAACCAGATAAATAGGCAAAAATCATTTCAAAATATTATTTCGCATATACTTGTGTATAACTGATGGACTGTCACGGGTGAAGGTTACCTGCGTGAGGTGAGCTGGCTGGTGAGACAAGGACGTCTGATGGATTTGCACTTGTTGAGCAGCAGAAACTTGCACTAAAGATGGCTGAGAGGTCGGGGCCTGTGGAGGTAATGAATGCAGATAAAGTTGCAGCATGTGGTGTCCAATCAGACAAGTGTCCGGAAAGGGAGTATAGAAATGTAGAAATGGTTATAAGGAGAAAAACAAAAAGCATATTGCAACACTGCCTCTTTTTGTTTTGACCTACATACACTGGCTGTCTGCTTTCCTGCAAAATGTATGTCAGAATCCAGACTGTTCCATCTACAAATCATTTCTGTAGATAGTACAGCAAAGGAAAAATTTCCCCGACAGTGCTTGTTGGCATGTCTGATGCATGTTAACGGAGCAAATACTCCCAAGTGTGAAGGACGGCTTAGCGAAAGCTGTAACTCTGCCTTCTGCTTTCTCAGCAAGGCGACAACCTGTGTTTGGATGGAGACAGTGCTGATGTGAAATCTAGTCCTTCTTTCTTCGTTTCTATGCCTGAAATCCCCTTAAAATATACTTCAAACTAAAAGAAAGCTATTGAAGAAAAACCATCAGACGATCGACCTTGATGGGATCGTGACTCTGTTCAATGGTACAAGTCCACTACTCGCTCCCGAGATACACAACACTAACAAGAATCTTGCACTCACCCATCTGATGCCACAAAAAAAAAAAAAAAAAAGAGACGCTGGTGCTGTTCTAACACAAAGACGCAACGTAATCTGCAGACGTTCTACATCATTTAACAATTATAAACAGTCCAGCTGTAATAACAAAAGTTTCTGTGGTGTAAGAGGAATAAAATACAGTGTGCTGTAATAGGAAAATGATACAACAGCGATCTCGCAGGAGGCATTAATAAGAAAATGGACCCAATATACCACAGGTGTGTGCTCTGCGTATTCCAACATTAGGAGCAGCTTTTACGGTGGTGAAAGTCAAAAACAAATAACGCAGGTCAATCTGTCATACTGAGGCTTTAGAGATAAGGTTTAAATAAATTTCAGGATATTTTGCAAGATCAAATGTAGAAATGTTTTATAGAATTTGTTGGAAACTTAAGTTCAACTTAGTATAAAGTCTGAGTAAACTTGATTGACTTAATTAACTGGTGTTGTCCTTCAGCTACTCCCTGTTTGGGGTCGCCACAGCAGATCTAAATTGACCCTCCCATTTTTTTTTATCCGGGTTTGGGAGTGGAACAGAGAGTGGGGCTAAGTGCTGGGTCGATTCCCTGCCTGGGAATCGAACCCGGGCCACGGTGGCGAGAGTGCGGGATCCTTCCGCTGGACCACCAGGGAAATAAAGTTTCCCTCATTTACATAAATTCTGAAATACAATATTCTTGGTACTGGCTTCTGGACCTGTACAATGTATCTCACAAACTAAATCCCTTTTTTTCCCCCAGCTATTGTACTGGTTGAAATGGTGGCTCAAAATAGATAAAGGTCACAATGGTCATACTACAGAAATATTTAACTTACCGGTTGAACTGGAACTTCAAACATGTGACTGATTTGTAAAGGTGCAGTGAGAATAACAGGTTCTTTGAAATCTGCTTTTCCAGCAACAATCATGGAGCATGGAGCAGCATGAAGACCCTTCTGTGTTGTGGCTTGAAGAGGATCTTCTTGGCCTGTCGGTGCGGCTCCGGACGAGCCGTGCTGAGACGTTTGCACGCTTAGCTGCAGTGCTGGAGCTTCCGGAAAGCTCTGCACAGCATGCTGTATTGCTCTGTAGGCTGAAACAGGCTGCACACTGCATTGCGAGGCTGGAAGATTCTGGACATTTGTCAGATGTTGCATGGTTGACTGTTGATCAGGCAGTACATTTTTTGGAGCGGCTTGCTGCAAAGCCGGTAACGTCTGGCCAGGTTCGGCTTGCTGCAAGGGTGGTAAAATGTGTGTGCTTGCAAGCTTCTGCACACCAGGAGGGTAGCTCTGTGGTACTTTGGCACTTCCCTGGGCAATGGGTTGCCCAGATTGTCTTGTAAGAGTGCAGCTGTGGGGTACACTTGGTGTACTCTGTGCAGGTATGGGCTGTACTGGTTGGATGATTGTTGCTTGCTGTTGTGCTGTGGAGGACAGTGAGGAGTACGTCTGCGGCTGCACCGGCTGATTAGTGGCCACATAGCTAGGCTGCACAGGTACGGGGCTTTGTGCAGCTGCCACATAACTCTGTGAGGGCTGGAACAGATGGCCAGGCACCTGCAAGGACGCAGCTGATGCTGGCTGGCTCTGAAGACCCAGAGTGCTGGACTGTAGAACAGAAAAGCATAAACAGAAAAATTCTCAAATATACTTTTAATGACAATAACACTAATTCATTATTCACTTTATTGCTAAATTATTCAATGACTAATGCCCAGCAACTAAAGCTGTCTTACATCAGTGATAAATGGCATGTGTAACAATATTTAGCAGTCAGGGGGCAAGCATCAAGCTCTGTTATAGGGGAGATACTCTCAGAATTTGGGATTAGCGTTTTAAGAGGAACTGGGATTGATCAGGTTATTTTCCGTGAGAAAGGTCAGGAATGCTACACTAAAGCAGAATGTGTGCATCTGCATTGGCAGGAAACATCCTTGAATAAGAAGAAAAAAAGAAGCTATGGATTTGGAGATTCAAGGTAAAAGATTCTATACAAAAAAGAATGCAATAGAATGCAATAGATAAGGAAGGAAAAAGAGGCGGGAGGGGGTTGGAAGAATGCAAAAACCCTCTAAAAGCACCAGGAGCAGTGTTTCCTTCTGCAGCAGCATAGCGCCCACTTTAACCAGAGAGTAAAGCACGTCGGATGTCCGACCTACCAGGCACGTGAAATCACAGTCGCCTATGCACACGCTTGCTCTGCGGTGAGATGTTGGCTTTGAGATCTGCTCACCACTCTGAAATTGTGTCATCTCATGCTCGTCACCGTGACTGTGCGCTGACCGGGATGTCCCTGCTTCAAACACCAAGGATGGGAGTCTTATCAAGACAGGATTTGGGACGTGTTTGTGGCCTGTGATGTTTTCCAGGGATTTGTTAAGCTCTGACAAGTCAGAGAGGTCATTGGAAGAGCCTCTGTGCCTACTTGCTCCAGGCAAGAGTCCAGCTGGAGATGCAGATTGGCCATCACATGTACACTGAGTAGGGCTGGAGCTTTTGCTTGTCCTGCTCCTAGATAAGAAGAGCAATAGGCAGGATGTGCACAGGGGATGTGGTGTGAGACAGACATGATTTAGACAACATTGGCACCGCCAAGATTTGAACAGAGGGTCGTCGGACTCGCTCTCGGGTGAAAACACCGTGCATGAGTCACTGTGACGCCGAGTATCAAACATTAACGGAGGAAGCAACAACTGCGGAGAGAAGGAATCGTTCCTCTTTTTCTCCTTCGATTCCTGCTGGGGTGATGGGTTGGAGTCAGGATTGACTGGCTGAAGAACTGACCGGATGTCTGGATGGTCTCGGAGTGTTTCGATCACGGTAGTGCTTTGGCGACGGAAGTGTACTTTAGACCCAGCACCATAGGAGCAGGGCCACTGCTGAAAATCATTGTCATGTGGTGTCAAAAAAGGGCCAGTCACATGAGACTATATCACCACAGCGCATGAAAAACACAAAACACACATAAGAGAGCACAAACAGTGTCTGAATTGTAAAAAAATTTAAAGGGTATTTTTTTTTTGTGTCACTACACAGTGGTGCTTAATGACTCAAATGAAAATTGACACTTTAAGTATGGCTTTTAGAATTTGTAGTTTTTCCATAAGGAATTTTGTTTTTATCTAGCCTATTAGGGGCAAAAATAAAAACGATTAGGTTGTTTTCACACAAAAGTTTCTATCTTCAAAGTAACTGCTGATATCGAACCCATTCCTGCTCTCTGAGATGCCTCAAGCGCTTGTTCATCAGCATTTAAAATCTGAATGCGTAATTTTTAACCCCTGAAGTTCTATGTAAGGTTATCTGAACAGAGAGAAAGACATCTGTTGTAAGCCAACAGAGTCCCGATTCATGTTATATCAGACTTACAGCCAGAAAAACATTCATTTGGTTAATACTGATTGAAAATGTCATAAGTTGATTTCCATTTAACTGGTGTAACAAAGCTAGTGCACTGGTAAAAAGAGCTTAATACTAGAGACATAATGTAAAAGAAGAATTCATTGGTATATAGTGTTTGGATATAAACATTTTATAAAAGCAGATTTTTATAAAACTTGTTGACTGAAACCCTCGTATTAATTTAACTGGCTTCTTGCAAAAGCAACAAAACAAACCTGCGGCACCGCTGTGGAAACAGGCTCCTGCAGTGATGGATAAATGATACTGCGCAGGCTGCTGCTGTGGGAGTCGGCGTATATGACGGAACCAATACCACTGTCAGCTAGAGAGGAAGACGAAGAAGGACAGAAAATGAAAAAAACATTCAAACACTTCACTGTGAAACGCACACACACACACACGTCAAGCTCACATGTCGTAGAGGTAGTATTGCTGCTCATTTGGGCCAGGTTGGCGTGCTGGTCTGCCTCGGTTTCCTCAGGCTCTATGGTGCCAGTGGGCTCACACACGGTGGGCACTGCAGCAAGGGGCACCTGGGCTTGCGTGGTCTGAGCCGTGGCGCTCTGCACAGCTGTGGACGCGGTGCGTTCTCTTCGCCACTTTATCAGCGCCACTCTGTCTCGGATGGACTTCCCAATGATCTTTGCATCGCTCTCGTGAAAGAAACCTGATTCGACCTGATCGAGAGAGCCAAAAGAAAAATTAACACAGTTAATTACATACATGGATACATACAAGGTAGGTGGCTAGGGCAACGTACTCTTAGTCCTTAGGCTCTGTGGTGTTTTGTTTTATGTAGCACGTTATCCAGGAGAAACGTGGTTTCATTTCACTATGTACTGCATCAGATATATAGGGTTGAAATTACAATAAAAGCTTCTTGACTTGACATAAGTCTGCTGTGCGGGTGATTAAAACAAAACTGGAAAAAAGGATTGTGGTAATAAAAGAATAGATGCTTAGAAGTGAAGTAAACAAGTAAGCAGAGAGATGTAGAAAGAGAAGATCTAGTGTGACAAAAGTAAAGCTAAACATAGAGTCACGCTCACACTCAGATTGAACACACACACACACACACATACACACACACACACACACACACACACACACACACACACACACACACACACACACACACTACACACAGAGAGAGAGACTTTGTTTCAACTAGCAGACACTTGCACTCATTTAAGCGATTACATGTCAATTACAGCTGAAATGCAAGCCAGTAAGGAGCTATAGATAGATAGTGCCTACTGTAACAAAGCCCAAACCTTTAAACATAAAACGTCCTGATGCAGCAAATTCTGTACTTCTCCCTGCGGACCTAAGCGGCGGATCCTGAATAAAGTCTTTACGTAATCCGTGTACAAGTGATGGAACTCTTTAAAGGATTGTTAATGAGATGATGTGGGAGGGAAAACATATAGCATAAAGTATGCAGTGCAGAGCAGACAAGGAAGTAAAAGTTCAAATAATGGACAAAGAGAAGCAGGGAAAAAGAAAAACAAGTCAAAGCCTAGATATGATCTCTCTCGCATGTGGGTTAAAGCATGCAAGGTCTAGTTTAGTCAGTCTGTGTTGGGCCCAAAACCTTCACTGGAAAAATGACATTTTTCACACCCACATATACATGAATGATTAACTACTGCCAACCTTTTTCTTAAAAAATAAATAGTTTTAATAATAATAATAAAAAAACAATGGAGTGCAGTATTTACTTGGAGAAAAACATCTGACCGACTTCCTTGGAATGTGATGCATGTGTACACACACACACACACACACACAGAGGAATGTGCCAATTTTATCATGCCTTGTTTTTTTTTCAGTGAACCAAGATAAGACGGCTCAGCTTACAAACCTGCATTTGGTCTTTACCCCTCGTTTTATTGTCTGTAATAGCTTCTTCTAATTTACTTCGGTAGGTGCACAGAGCAGCATAAATTAATGAGACTGAAGAACCAGAGGGACATGAAGGACATGGTGAAAGCTCTAAAACGTCCCTGTTAACAATGAGCTGGCAATTATTCTTATTTTTTTGGCACCAAGCTAATAAATTCAAACTGTAAAACATCTTAAACACTGTATGTGACCATGGCCAAGCACAGCAAACTTAAATGACAACCCCAACAGCAATGTTGATTAGAAATCACAAACACATGTATGAAACAAAATACAGTGGAACCTCCCATACGAAGCATTTTTGGCATACAAACAAACAGAACCGAATGCCGGCTAAGTTGCACGTGCATCCAGGAGCTGTTCAATACTTGTTTGCGTCAGTGGAAAGCCAAGTGAAGTGAGTTTACGGATTTTACGTTTATTTTTCAGTCAGCGAAAGCCGTTTCGAGTCAACCCACGATGCCAACGTTGCCTTCACCATGTGTTCAAAAGCTGTGATTTTTCACGTTTTTCTGTTGTTGACAGATCGGTGGCGTGGGCGGTCTGTTCTATTTTTAGCCCAAGCTTAGTGGCATGACTTCCTATGAGGACCCTTGATAAGGAATGCTCGTCTTGGGTCAGTTCTTTGTAAGCGGCCATACAGTTTACATACGCTTCGTATTGGTAATACTGGTAATATTTTTGGGGTTGCTGGGACGGATTATCTGCTTTTACATTATTTCTTATGGGAAAATTCATTTCGCAATACAAATTTTCGCTCAAGAACTCACCTCCAGAACGAATTAAACTCATATGCCAAGGTTCCACTGTAGTTACTAGAATGTATCTATTGAGGACATAAACCACTGTGCTGCCTATACAACCTGAGATGAATGAATAATATCCTACTTTGAAATCTCTGTTCATAAACCGAAAACCAATTACAGATTATAGAAAACGCCACAATTACTATTTCATATTCCTCTCAAACTCACTCTAAAAAAATCATCCCTGCCCTAAAAGTCCAATTCAACTCAAATTTATTTGTATAACGCTTTTAACAATGCGTACACAGTCTCAAAGCAGCTTTGCAGAAATATAGAAATTAAGTGAAAATAACAAAAAAAAATCAAATAAAAAAAGGAGTTATTAATCCCTAATGAGCAAGCCAGAGCCACAGTGGTAAGGAAAAGCTCTCTGATACGATTGAGAGGAAGCGGACTCAAAAAGGAAACCATCCTCATCTGGGTGGCACCAGAGTGTGTGATTATAAATAATGTCCTTTCTACAACTGTATATAGTCGAGTGTATAGTGGAGTTGAGTAACCAGGAGCTTCTGAGCAATATAGGTATAGGATTTACCTCATCATCAGTGAAAATGCAAACAGAAATTGGGCTGCAATGTGTTTTTAACAGGATGAAAATGAGAATCTTAAAATGCAAAGGGATGGATTGTCATTTTGTTTTCAATATGGCCGAATCATATTAGTGTAAAAATAATTCATTTGGGTCGATACCAAGCTCATGGGGAACCTACACTCTATCCTGGGATGTGGGGATGGATACCCCATGAGCTTGATATGAAAGTGATAGGACACAGGGCAGTGTAAAATTTGGACAGGATACCAGTCCATCACACACACTCATTTACACACTACAGGCAATTTAGAGCATGCAACGCATGTCATTGGACTGACGAAGGAAACCAGAGCATCTGAAGGAACCCCAAAGCATGGGAAGAACATGTAAACTCTCTCTCTCTCTCTCTCTCACACACACACACACACACACACACACACACACTTCTAGAGGTGTGAGGCAAACATGCTAACCACCAATCCACCATGCCTTATGGGGTGGCTAATCAAGAATAAATAAATAAATAATTTTGTTTCCATCAGTTTATGACTTCTTGCAGGACAGACCTGGTTTCTGACTGCAACTCTCTAATATTAACCAAATTATATTATGACTGGAAATGGATGATTTCATTTTGTACCCATATGTTCGACAGGAAGCTCCTGCTTTGCAGCTACTATATTTGGTACATTGGCTTTACTAAAAATAGAAGCAGGAAGAATATCTGAAGTAATCTGGCTCTATCAGGTTGAACCTGGAACACTGAATTAACACAAACCAAAGCAAATAAAAAATGTCCATTTTCACTGAAATGCATCTAAAGTGGTATTTTCAGCTCCAGGAGTCAGAGTGCGAGACAGATGGCATGACAGTTGAGGAAGAGAGAGCAGGGAGTGTGGGGGTGAGATCCTAGTAGAATCGAGCTGATGAATGTAATATAAGGAGTAAATTAAAAAATGTGACTGATAAGTAGAAAGCAACATTGCTCACCATCTCTTGAGCCACGCATTCGGGCACCTCCTTCTCAAGGTCGAAGGTGAACTCGATGGCGCCGCTGTCCTTGTACTTGCCCTTCAGCTTCCGTGGGTCCTCCACCCACAGCTTGAGCGCAATGGAGGCCTTCCTTCCGTCATCTTCCTCGGCCAGCTCCACGCGCACGCCCGTGTCCTCCGCAAAGAAGGCATGATTCAGTAGGTCCTTAATGGAGTAGCTGAAAAGAAGAGTCACAGGGTCAGAACGATGGTATTATAGTTTTTTATAATAGAATGAGCACATGCTATATATAAAACCAGCATTTGAACAGGAAAATCATCAACACCCGCTGACCAGGATGCACTGGTTTAAAATGTAATAAGCTACAGAATTGCTGATATTCAGAATAACTGCACAATTGCGAGTGTGATATTACTTTTATGCAGCAGGTCTATAAACAATAAATGAATATCGGTCATTTCACACACTATATTGAGCTCTGCTAGTGAGCCATCATCCATAGTCACTTTACGGCATGTCAACTAGCTAGCTATACTAGCTGATCATTCATACTGATTTATATGATCCTGTTAAATATGCTTCCGATCCCTTCTAGATCTGAAGAGCTTTCATATTTGAAGTCAAAAGTTCCTGAAAAGTATCGTCCACCATGTCTTCTAAATCTCAAAATCGTTACTGTAATAGAGTTAGTAGTGTATGTGGCCAAGACAGACGAGCTGAGTGATGCACACAGGGAAACGTTGAGTAAATATATCGACCAATCAAATTAGTGGATGCTGTGTAGTTAATTATATTTCAACTCCAAGTGAACCTTCTGCCAACTAAATTCATCATTGTTGGCAAAATAGGAGAAAGAAACACAAATAAGTCAGAGCCAAGACTTCAAATCAGATTATTTTTATCTGATGAGACAAACGTACAACAGTAGGCTTTTGTTGAAAAAGTATGTAGTAGAGCTTTTACAAGACCCCACAAGTAGAGTAGTTCATGGAAAAACACTGAATAAATACCAGCTGCCTCTACAGTAGAGACTATGTGAGTTCATCCAGCACAAGGACACAGACAACCACAGTGCAACCAGAATTAGGAGCCAACACTTCACTCCATTTCTTCACTGAACTAAGTGTTATGTAAGCAGTAGATTTTGTTCTTGGCTAGCAAAGATGATGAAATTGGATGGTGTGGAAGACTATGTGCCCATCTGCAGCAGGCTAGGAGGATGGAGTCAGTGAATAGATAAATGGTCACTTTGGGAAGTGGGAAAAGAGCAAGAGCCAGCCAACATCATTCACTAATCATACTCCTTCCTGTCAGCCAAACATATGCACACACTCTCTCTCTCCACACACAAACACTCACAATCTTGCATGCACGCACACCAATCTCACACGCGCCACACACTCTCTCTCTCACAAACACTAGCACTCACGCACACACTCACCGTTCTTCCTTATTCTGGCAAATACATTCACCGATGATCTCCTTGATCTCAGGATCCTTAACTTTGTTATAGCTTGCAGGTTTCACCCCCTAGGAGGAACAACAACATTTAAAAAAACAATAGAAAACAAAATAAGAACAGGGAAGGTGAGATGATAAGATGTGATGGCTTTGTTTCATCACTGCTTGTTTAAAACACGACTTGATACTGAACAGTAGTGCAAACCTCCCAGGAAGATCACTTACGATGAGCAGCAGTTTGTTCATCTGCTTTTTCATTGTTCAGTGTGGTCATATAACTTAATGAAACCTATTCTAATAGAAGGTTGGGGGGGGGTAGAGAGAGAAAGAGGTTTATGCTCCAATTTACACAGCCATCAGTAACACATCACAAATGAATTGGAGCGGAGACTGCGAGTCAGGCCTTCTCATCCAACATCAGTGACTGACCTCACAAATGCGCTTCTAGAGGAATGGTCAAAAATTCCCATAAACACACTCCTAAACCTTGTGGAAAGCCTCCCTAGAAAAGTTGAAGCTGTTATAGCTGCAAAGGGCGGGCCAACTCCATACTAAATTCATGTGTATGTAAAGGCAGACGTTCCAGTTTTGGCCTGGCTCACAGTCTCTGCTCTAATTCATCCCAAAGGTGTTCTATCGGGCTGAGGTCAGGACTCTGTGCAGGCCAGTCAAGTTCCTCCAGACCAAACTCGCTCATCCATGTCTTTATGGACCTTGCTTTGTGCACTGGTGTGCAGTCATGTTGGAACAGGAAGGGGTCATCCCCAAACTGTTCCCACAAAGTTGGGTGCATGAAATTGTCCAAAATGTCTTGGTATGCTGAAGCATTAAGAGTTCCTTTCACTGAACCGAAGTGGCCGAGCCCAACCCCTGAATTCAATTATTTGGAGGCGTGTCCCAAAACTTTTGGCAATATAGTGTATATAAATCGATGCATTAGCATATACTCCATCAATCCGAACAAATGAAGAGCCTCTCAGGTGATCAGTAACAGAAAGGCAGGACTCACGCTGGTGACTTTTCTGTAGATCTGCGCAGCATTCTGGCACTCGGAGTACGGATATTCTGACGTGGCCATCTCCAGCATACACATGCCAAAGGCATACACATCCACCGACTCATCATAGTGCTCCTCATACATCTCTGGGGCCATGAACTCTGGAGTACCTGAAAGCAAGGGGCAAAAAAACATTTTTTAAAAATAGACCAAAAGGATCAAAGGATGTACCACCAGGCTCATCTGGAAAAGCAGGCTCAAGCAACAGATCAGGATCTGACATTACTGTTTAATACTGCGTTAAATGTTTCCTGCAGAAACCTCACAGCATTTTACAGCATTTGGCTGCTGGTGAGGTTTTAGTATCGATGGTTGTGTTTATGGTGTTGGATTGGCTTTGAGATTTGCTGTAAAATTACTTGGTTTTATTACTTTGTGAGGTTCAATAAAGCTTTATGCAGCGGATAAATAAAATGCTGTAAAAACGAGCATGTTTCTGCAAAGGAACCAAATAAAGTAAATAAGCCAGCTCTGTTGTGCTTTACACTCTCTAAAACTTTAAAGCTTTTCAAATATAAATATAATACTGGCATGAATTTGTAAAACATGTCTTAAGGGTGATTATGGCTTCAGTGCTCTGTTTACTACATGCAAGAGGATATAGAAGATTGAACGGAAGAAAGCATAGCTATGTAGATTGTTACACTGGTAACTCACCAATGACGCTCTTCGCAAACGAGGCTCTCTTAAGCGTGGCCAGACCCAGGTCTCCGATTTTCACACTGCCCGTTGGACCTGTGATGAAGATGTTATCACACTTCAGGTCGCGGTGGATGATGGGAGGGGCACGTGTGTGGAGAAAGTGAAGGCCTTTCAGGATCTGCCTACACCAGCTCCGTAACACTTTGGGCTTCATCACTTTGAAGCGCTTCAGATAGCTGTAGAGCAAAATGGAGTCATTAAAAGAAGAAGAAGAAGCCAGAAGAGATCTTTATTTTATTTTTAACAAATATACATTACAGTAAAGTGGAATTCTTTTCCTTGCATATCCAAGCTTAGGAAGTTGGGGTCAGAGCACAGGGGCAGATATGACACAGCGAACCTGAAGCAGAGGGGGTTAAGGGTCTTGCTCAAGGGCCCAACAGTGGCAGCTTGGTAGTGCAGGGGCTTGAGCCCTGACCTTCTGATCAACAATCCAAAGCCTTAACCACTTAAGCTACCACTGCCCCCCAAAATCCCCCCACCACCTCTTCCCCAAAGTCACATTATTAAAAGTTTCTTAACAGGCTGAGTATAGCATGTGCACTCTCCAGTCATCCCACTCATGTGGAATAGTGTTACTGGTATCCTCTAATAAATAATAAGCCATCAATTCTTCTGTATATCTGTGGTCAACATAATTGATCACATATCATCTCCAAATGGACATGATTAAATAAGCTAGTCTTGGGAACAATCATTCACATGGGAGCTACAAAAATAAACTTCTTGTGGACCTTGATTACATAAGTGTACAACAGAGGTTCTCTTGGGGATCTTGACTAAATAGATCAGACATATTGGTACTGTTATGGTCAAAATGCTTTATTGGGCTATGTATCAGATGTCTCTAGCGGAAGAAGCGTCAGATCGTCCTTATCAACTTTACTGTTACATTTTTTTTCTCCTCATCATGAAATCAGCATTAAAAGGCTTGTTTATTACAGCCACTGATAAGGACTGAGAGCAGCTGTTAAATGATTTTTATTGAAAAAAAAGTAACACCTAATGCATAGGGCCACTCAGCCCAGAGCATGACATGTAACAAAATCAATGGGAAAATCGATATGTTCCGAGCCAAAGGGCATGTCTGCTGATCTGACTCACGTTTTTAATGTCCCTGAGGTCATGAGTTCTGTCACCAGAACAATGCATTTTTTTCCTTTAAGCAGAGATTCCCAGAAGTCGTAGAACCGCACAATGTTCGGATGTTGCAGACCTTTCAACATCTCGGCCTCCTCTTTGAAGCGTTGCCTCTCCACTTTCGTCAGCTTCCGGTCCTAAAGTGGCGGGAAAAAGAAAAACGTATGGAGGTGAAATCCAGTGCAGCAAATCTGTAGTATAATGAGCCTTCCATCAGCCTATCAAAATACATGCATACATACTGCTAGATACATGTCCACTAGCCTGAGCTGATTTGATTATATATATAAAAAAACAATATGTTAATAAATATGATAGCATTCTTAACACAAAAACTGAGACTTATTTCCAAAGCATTGGACTGGTATTCTTCATCGTTCCCTCCTTACTCCAATCGGATTACAGACTCCGTGTGTGTGTGTATATATACACACACAAATTATAATTATATATATATATATATATATATATATATATCTCTTTAGACAAAAACTCCAAATGAGTATTCGTGTACACTTGAGAGTCTCATTTGGCGACTAAAACAAAGGACATGATGGATTACTGCAGAGATCGCTAGATTGATGGCTGGATCAATAAAAATGGGACGCAGCTGGACTTGATCTTGAGTGTCAAAGAGAAAGATGTGAATATTCATGAAGTAAGTTGTTATGGTTGTCCATGTAATAATCAGTGCAAGCGTGTGCTTCATGAAGCTTCATAAATTATGCAACGCTGCAGAGAGCCTTTTGCATTCAGTTGAGCTGACCTGCCTAAGCTGTCCCCGCATGCTCCATATGCACCCTGGCACCTCTTCTAGCCTCCCTCCCTTCCTTCCCTCTTTCTCTCTATTCTTCCACCCCCATCCTCACTGCTCTCTCCTTTTCTCACTGTCTCCTCTGAAAAGCCTCTCACAGGCTTATCAGCAGACTCATGGGGATCACTGCATTATTTAGTAGTTTCTAACAGGACAGAAAGATCGTAAACCCCGCAAGCACACGTTCACTGACATGTTCTGTTCCAGCAGCCTCCTTTTCAAGACTACCTTTTAGAAAATATGGTACATTTAAGTGGTATTTTAAAAAAAAAAAAAAAAATTAATATATATATATATATATATATATATATATATATATATATATATTATATATATATATATATATATATATATATATATATATATATATATATATATATATATATATATATATATATATATATATATATATATATATATATATATATATATATATATATATATATATATATATATATATATACACATACACACACACACATACACACACATACCATACACACACACGCTTTACCTGCACAACACTTGCCAATTTTCACACATCAAGGCACAGGTTACAACTGATCAAAAATCTTTTTTTTTTTTTTTTTTTAATAAAAAAGATTATTGCAATAGTTTAATTTGGAGATTTGAATCCATAGTCCCTTTAAGCTGGGACATGTGAACAAATGAATTTTACTCTACTTTCCATGTGCGCATTTGTATAATGACGAAGACTGCTTTAATTTCATTCTAGTTTACTAGCCTATCTATCTTTAAGTGTAATATCCTGTACACTGGCACAATGTTCACCTGTGTGATCACAACAAAGTCCCACCAACTTCAGGTGAAATGAGTGAGGGCAAGTGTTGGTAAGTAGATGTGGAGCAGATACTCTGATCCAGTCGTCTAGCCATCACAATTTGGCCCTTGTCAAACTCGCTCAAATCCTTACGCTTGCCCATTTTTCCTGCTTCTAACACATCAACTTTGAGGACAAAATGTTCACTTGCTGCCTAATATATCCCACCCACTAACAGGTGCCATGATGAGGAGATAATCAGTGTTATTCGCTTAACCTGTCAGTGGTCATAAAGTTATACATGATCCGTGTACGATATGATGCATAGATACACTACTGGATTTTATATACAAAAACCAAATCTTCCTCCAGAATGTTACATTTCAACAGCAAGAAAGCTGATTTGTTTTCAAAATGCTAGTTACACACTATTGCCATGGCAACGCCTCCTGGTGATTTCATATTACTGCGACTGGGGGGGGGGGGACTCACTGTGTGAACATTTCCAAAGTCATGCCTATAAATAAAGACCATCAAAATGAAGAGGAAGGCAGGGAGAGGATGACAAAAAACAGGGGATTGATAGAGGACTTAAAGTCATTGACACTGTATTCACCCTGAAGCCAAATCAAATTGTGTATGGATGGATGAGCGAGATGTTCAAAGCTGCCTTCGACTCTCAGGCATCTAAAGCTCATAAAGCAGTTTATACGAGTAGGAAAGCATTTAATTGGTTTTACTGTAGGGATATTCTTAACTGTAGTGACTTGTTCCACAGCAATCACAAATAATAGATTTATTTATAGCCTAATATTATTATGGTAAAAAAAATATTGCTTTTCATACCCCAGTCTATAACTATTAAATACAAAAACACCATACTGTGTTATTCAGCCGTGCGATTAAATGTAAATCAGTCTCTGAAACTGGGTTTAGCCAATAAGGTTTGTTTTTTTCATAGCGTCTGTCACAAGGAATAATCTATACAGAGTTCCACTCAGTCACCCCCAAGCAAGATTGTGGGTTTAAATGCAGATAGGAAAGTCAGTGACTGAATATGACCCTAACAACTGAATTTAGCCAGTAAGAAATTGAAAATTATATATATTATAAACATATATTTAAAAAAAAAAAAGGCGTGCAAAAAAAAAGTGCAGTAGTTTCATTAATTAAATGAATACTATACACCAAAATGGTATACAGAAAACAAAAGGGGTTTTTTTTCCACCAAAATCTTCATTTGAGCCAGTGACTAAGATTACAAACTGAGCGACAATGCCTCCGAGCATCAGGAGACCAAATAAAACCAGATAACTGAAGACAGGCTGGACATGTGACCTATGGCATGAATTCTATACTATCCACTGCAGTAAAGGCATGTCTTAGGCTTTCTGACCCAGACCTCACTGGAATGTCCTTCAATACAACAGAGACACTGTGGCCCCTTCCATACACAAAGTCAATATACCAAACACTACGTCACAAAGTCACCAGTCCCTGTACTAAGAAGTCGCCAGTGGGCATTGCCATAGTGATAACGTTTATCAGTGCATGGTGTAACTAGCGATCCGAATCAATCTTCTGGAGGGAGTTTTGGTGTTTTTATCTAGAATCCAGCAGTGTATATCTGCATCGTATCGCACGAGATGAAGGAGAAGCAGTGTGTCTGCTGTCTTCACTCCCACTGCTGCACAAAGTCGCTCCATATTTGCATAAACCTTTTACCAGTGCACTGGCCTTCTATTGTGCCAGCGGAATGGAAATCGACTTATCGGACACGTTCGATCAGTATAAACAAATCCTTTCCTGGCTGCAAGTATAATATGAAATGAGTCAGGACGCTGTTGGCTTTAAGTGCGAGTTGTTTGTTTTTCCTCTGTTGGGATAACCTTATACAGAATCTTAGTGGTTGAAGATAACACCATCAAATTTTAGATGCAAGCACATGGGGCGTGTCAGAGAGCAGAAATGGGTTAGATATCACTGGGCACTTTGAAGATAGAAACATTTGTGTAGAAAAATTAAACTAACCAGTTTGTTTGGAACTTTACTATGAATATTTGCCTCTAGTTAAAAAAAACAGTGTGTACATGTGTGGAGCTCTGCGTTCACTTTAATCATGTTTTTCGATAGTGCAACTTTAAATCTTTTGAAGAAAATAAATATATATTTATAAGAAAGTAGAATTCATTCAACACTACTTTGAAGATGGGCGTTCATGGCATAAAGATTAGTTTGCGATGTCTAACACACCTAATGAACGCAGGAAAGACCAAACTATGCTCTTATAACGCTCCTTACATCATTTAATCCGGAAGAGCTGTGTTCATATACACACGTAAATCAACTTTCTACTGCTGTAGCCTGCTGTATTTCCTGTGTATCTTGAGTGACAGATGCCTCGTCCTATCAGCGTTAAGAATTCCATTCACATACTAATACCTACCTTTTCAGGTCTGTCTGAATTGTCATTATGTTTTTGGATTTGTTATTTTGTTTTCTGATTTGTTAGTGTTTTGCACTTCTCGGCCACCGTAAATTTCCTATGAGCCATTAATCACGAGTGTGGACTGTGACCTGACAATGAAATTCGGTGCTGAACACGGACACAACAAAACAGGCTTACAAACCTATGACTAACACAAGCGTGATCGGATATTGTACAGCAGGCAAATACGGTTCACTACCTTCACTTATAAAACTTATAAGGTTGCTGCAATCCAACACAGTTTCCGCATGCTTAGCACAGGTAAAGCGGTTAAATGTTATGTTTTTTGTTTATTCATTCATTGTCTACCGCTTATCTGATCTATTCTCGGGTCACGGGGAGCCTGTGCCTATCTCGGGCATCAAGGCAGGATACACCCTGGACGGAGTGCCAATCCATTGCAGGGCGCACACACACACGACAATTTACAGATACCAAATCAACCTACAATGCATATCTGTGGACCGTTGGAGGAAACCGGAGTACCTGGAGGAAACCCCCAAAGCACAGGGAGATGTTTTTTGTTTATTTGTATGTAAATTTCATTATTGAACAGATTCCAGAAGTCCTTAAAAAACTAATGCACATCAAACCTCCATTTTAGTACAAGTTTCCTGCTATGAATTAATTTGATCACTTCCAATTTATTTATTAAATTAATTTCAACATCGAACAACCTGTTCGCTGGTCTGATGTGAGGCACTTCTGAATTTCATGCACTAATTTCTGACAAAAAAAACAAAAAAACACCAGAACCGATATTATTACTAAGGCTATAGTGTCAGCTTCATGAGCCGCTGGCTGAACGTCTGATGCATACAGCACACTAATTCTAAACACCTCAGGAGTTTGGAAGTCGTCATCTGACTGGTTGGGTTCTAAAGGATTTCCAGCAGACGTGTGGCGCATTTTTTAGCGGTCCGCAAACAAAGCCCTCGTGACGCTCTACTTCTCTCATGGAAGAAGGAAGCCCTCATGTTTACAACAGAGACAATGAGTGCTTATGCATATCAGCTAAATGCTGGATTTTCCAAATGATACCTCTTTAGTTTGAACTTCACAATGTGTTTCCAAAGGGACTTTACATTTTCATGCCCCTAAACATGACACTGAACAAATCAAACTGTGATTGCTTACTTTACATGTCAGTCAGGCGCTATCTTAGGTAGTCCATGGCCAGTAAAACTGTTACGGAAGTCCAGACCTTTTGCAGTCAGTCTGAAGCTCTGGCTACACGAGACTACAAACCTTTCCCCTATGGAGGAATAAGAAATGCTGCAGCTGACATGTAACAGAATGCTGATAACTCTCCACGATAATGAGAAATTTTCTAAATTACCCATAGGTCTCTTTGGTGTCGACCCTATAGCATGCGTTTTATTGCTTCTGCTCTCATGTGCGAAGTGGGATTCTCGGCAACATCTCAGACAAAGACAAACATGAGAAGCCAACTGCTCCTGATATGCACATAACCCTCCCTTCCTGTAAACCACAGTGGAACCAAATAGTACAGAGGAGACTGTACTATTTGGTCATACTTTTTTTTTTGTCAATCTTTTTTTTTTTTGTGTGTGTTGTGATTTAAAACTGAGTAGGACTTTGGGCTTTCATTAAACAAATTTCTTGAATGAAGACCTCGTTCTTCTGATCAGTAAATAAATTACCCAAAAAAGCTTGTTGGATGTGTTGCTGAAGAAGAAGGAAAAAAAAAATAAATAAATAAAATATTATATATATATATATATATATATATAATATATAATAATATAATATAATATATATATATATATATATATATTATATATATATATATATATATATATCTCTATCTCTATCTCTATCTCTATCTCTCAATATCAAAGCCCAAGTCCCCAGTGGAAGCAATCATGTTCAAGTCAACATCGACTCTAACAAGATAGTTAGACACATTAAAGCTAAAATATATAGAAGAGCAATGGTTCAAATGCTCAAAACTGAGCATTCACAGACAGACAGATGCAAAAATATGACCATAGACTGAAATCAAAATCAAAGCAAGACAGAAGCAGCAATAATGTGATTGGTGTTTTGTAAAATGGATTAAAACACCAGGCCATCATGTAACCCTGCATGGTCTCTCAAAGAAAATAAAACACTACCCCAATCATGTTATAAGGATCACTTTTTAGCAATGAATAAAATTCAAGGATGATTATCTTCTCTAAAGGTGAGGGCTTGGAGTTGTTTCAGGAGTGAAGCATCTAAACATCATTAAAAAGCCATAAAAATAAATGGATCAAACAGATGAAGCAATTGTCCATGCTCTAAAACACAATTCTGTCTTACAGTCCATGTACGTCAAGCTAAGAACCAGCAGCCAAATAAATTTCTACATTCAAGAAGTTTCTACACTTTCACTTCTTACACGATTAATGCGTTTCTTGTGTCTATGTGAACTGCAGCTCAAATGGTTCCTTCAGCTCCTTTATATGTTTGATGAAAAGAATTTCTCTGACTTTAGTTATGGAGTCATTTTTTTCCCACTTCTAATGGAGGAGTTTAACCGCAACACTTTATTCAAACTGCACTGAGATAACAGAAGTGGGTATTTCCAAGCAAGTAAGATGGCAACCCTGAATGTGGGTGAAAGTGGAAAGCCATCTTGATATGGGCTGCATGCTGGTATTGACGGACACAAAAAGAAATGCACCGGTGCAACCAAGGCCCAGGTAACAGCTCTCCAACACACCTGAAGGAATGCCTTAAAATTTTTTATATAGGACACGAATGTTTTTAAAAAGCATTTCCAATATACACTGCTGTGGATATTATGGAGATACAGAACACCATCAAAAATAATTCTTAATAAAAAGTTTTTAATTTCCTAGTGCTTGCAGTCTGTACCGTCTGTACACACCCACATGATCAACCTCTTTTTTTGCAGCAATATCAGTATCCACAGCATCAGCAGTATTCCACTGTGCGGCATCTTTCTGCACTGCACTTAATTGAGTACAAGTCACAGTCCACCATCACTACTACTACATCAAAAATAACACAAGAAAGGGACATCAGAGGTTTCAGAGCTCATGAGACATTAACTCAACCAACAAGACATGAACAAAAGGCATGGAAAGAAGACTTGAAGCACAAATGCTGCTTTCCTACAAATATATACACCGATCAGGCATAACATTATGAGCAGTGCCAGGTGAAGTGAATAACACTGATTATCTCCTCATCATGGCACCTGTTAGTGGGTGGGATATATTAGGCAGCAAGTGAACATTTTGTCCTCATAGTTGATGTGTTAGAAGCAGGAAAAATGGGCAAGCGTAAGGATTTGAGCAAGTTTGACAAGGACCAAATTATGATAGCTCTTGTGGAGTGTTCCCGGTCTGCAGTGGTCAGTATCTATCACAAAGTGGTCCAAGGAAGGAACAGTGGTGAAGCGGCGACAGGGTCATTGGCGGCCAAGGCTCATTGATGCACGTGGGGAGCAAAGGCTGTCTCATGTGTTCCGATCCAACAGACGAGCTACTGTTGCTCAAATTGCTGAAGTTAATGCTGGTTCTGATAGAAAAGATGTCTGAATACACAATGCATGACAGGTCAAGGCTGTTTGGGCAGCAAAAGGGGGAGCAACAATATTAGGCAGGTGGTCATATTTTTATGCCTGGTCAGTGTGTATGTATATAAGACCACTATTTGGGATCCTCAAGCCTGTCTGTATATTAGTGTCTCCTGAAATGCTCCCAGTTTATTAACTCAGTCAGGACTAAAATGAATCTCTGAAGCAAAATCTCTGAGGAATATCTTGCAAGACCCAAACTGTGTTTCTCCCAGGCTAATAGATTTGACCAATTTATTTGAAACATAAATATTATATTATAAAGAAATCTGACATCCTGGTGGGAAGGAGAGAGAGAGAGAGAGAGAGAGAATAAAAGATCAGTCACAGTGACAGGCGAAAGAAAGCAAGAGTCATTTACACACTTCCTCAGCATTTTTCTTTTAAATGATCAGTATATTGCTACAGCCACTAGACTCACACTCATTCCACAGGCCATCAATCACTTCATGTCTGAATACTGCTGCATAATCTATAAAGGATACAAAAGCAGGTAGAAAAAGCACTGGTCCTGTAATTTGGAGATGGTGAATCTCTACAAACCCAGTCAACTCACAATTACAGCAACACTAGCAAATCCTGAGTATCTGCGAGTTTATGCAAGCAGAAGAGGGCAGATAGCGCTTTCCTCCGAGAGCATTATGCTTCTGAAGTTCAGAAAGGCTGGGAATAACAAATGATAAATACAATAACAAATACTTGGCAAGAAATTTAACTATAGATTAGTTGGAGTTATGTTATGAAGCATACTGTGGAACAGTAGGTCACTTCACATAAAAGGCATTTGCTGAAAATTGGAAACACTGGAAAATCTTTTAATTCAATTTATTTGTATAACACAACAATAGACATTGTCTCAAAGCAGCTTTACATTAGTATAGAAACATATAATAATAATAATGAAGTTACTATTTTAAACCTAATGAGCAAGCTGACGGCGGCAAGGAAAAACTCCGAGTTGATGAGAAAGAAACCTTGAGAAGAACCAGGCTCAGAAGGGAACCTCATCCTCATTTGGGTCATACTGGACAGTAAATACTGTAAATGTTAATGACGTCCTTTCTTCAACAGTTTATAGTCATGAGTAAGTTATGTGACGTGTCACACTATCATGCTGAAAGAAGTTTATCTGAACCGACTGAGAATGTAACTGATTCCTGCACAGGAGTAGACACCGCTGCCATCTATACACATTTTCCACATTTGTGCTGTGCTTTGGCATTAAGAAAGTCGTATAATGTTATTGACAAGACTGTAATTATGGGACAAAAGAAAGATTCAACTGCAGAAGAAAGCAACCGTTAAGAACTCAGCAAAATCAATGGCTGAAATTGGCAAAATAACTGGCAGAGCTCAACGTACTGGAACGAGCTATGTGGCAGATTCAAATGCAAATAGGAAAGTGTCATGAAGAGGGAAATGAGAGTTATTCCACAACATAAACTCCTTCATTAAGCAGTCCTGATGAAAAAGCCTACACAGCACAGAGAAAAATAAGGCTGATACCAGCACTGTTTGTAGACCAAAATGTGCACGATGCTCCACTGCAAGTCCACTGAAGGCCAGTTTTCAAAATTGACGAGTGCGGAGCAGCTCATGATGGACCTGACGGATGGAGCAAGGCTTGGACCAGACGGATATGGCAGAGGTTTTGGGACGGAATAATTGACAGTAAGTTGGTTAGTCCTGGACGAGTACCTTTGAGACAAGACGCTAAATTTCTCTCTCAAATTAAAAAAAAATTAACCAATTTTGCACTGTGGGAAAAAGTAAGCCTCTGGGATTAGACGAAATCTGACATCCAAGCATGAGAACGCTCCATCACAAGCATTTTTGTGCTAAAAAAATGCTTGTGTGATGAAGTGACAAGCATTTTCACACAATCCGAATGTCAATAGGAACCTGTGGAGATGGTGCACAAGCAATAAAGATGCCTCTGAACATTGCTATTTCACCCTAAGAAACTCAGAATCGAACAAAGTCAATGGATCAAAAGTCCATTGATAAAACTAGTTTTTTGGATGTTATGGGATATATTTGCATAATAAAATGATGCAGTGAAAAAACTGCAACTCACCCCACACAGGAGTAGTTTACAACATGGCCAAGGCATCCATCACCTATACCTGAGGTACACGACAATTGATGGAGCCTAGAGGTTTGTTACCAAGTCTCTGGCTTTTGATGTATGCGTCCAAATTTCTAGCCGAATCGGCCACGACACCCCCGACACTGCACTGCCTGTAAATTACTACAACTAGATTGTCAGTTTTCCCCAGGAGGCTCAGAAATATCATTATATATATATATATATATATATATATATATATATATATATATATATATATATATATATATATATATATATATATATATATATATATATATATATATATATATTATATATATATATATATATATATATATAGAGAGAGAGAGAGAGAGAGAGAGAGAGAGAGAAAAAGAGAGAGAGAAAGAGAGAGAGAGAGAGAGAGAGAGAGAGAGAGAGAAAATGTGTAGTATTTGAGCAGTAATATTTTGGCTCATTTTAAATATATATTTTCTAAAAACTATGCACTACATCTGTAAATACTGTACAAGTTATTTCCCTCCCTTTAAAAAAAAAAAAAAAAAAAGGTGAAGCTTTAATCAATCTACATACCTTGCATTATGATAATCAAGATAAAGTGTGCAATTTCCAAGAATTTGGATATAAATCAAAAATGTTTCCCACAAGTCAAATGCTCATCTATCCTGGCAATGTCCATGTTTTAAACATGAGTGCTAAAAACCCTGATTGTTAAACAGGCGAAAAAATAAGTGCGTGTTTGTTCATAAATAAGGTTTGGCCTTGGTCTTTCATGGCCTATGTGCATCATCTTCATGTATTTATCAGATGTATGGTTTGGAGGCTTGGTCAAGAAGCAGGTGGATATGATGACGGGAAGGGAAAAAGTAAAGTAGTATTCACAAGAACTGGTAAACACCTCTGTATATGGATTCACAAGTGCCCTCACACACTACAAAATTTGTCCTATTACTAGTTCTGCTAATAAGCTTGTTGGACATACAGAACTGGGGATCAACTCTTAGGATGCTCAAGCTGAACACAATGCTAACATCCCCACAATCCTAGAGGACACCCACAGGCTACAGGATCTGAGTAGGATTTCAGTAAGGGGGGGGGGGGGTCTTTGGGACACTTTGACTGGTTTTTCAAAATCACAGATCAGGCCCTTCAAAAAAAACGAAAAAAAAAAAAAACACATACGGATAGGAAGTGCAACACCAATATAAGCAGTTGTTACATCTAGCTGATTTGAGCACCGAGATCACTGTACAAAACTTATGTTGCAATGTCCTTTCTTTTCAAATGCTTAGTTAAGCCTCTCAGCTTAGCATTGCAAATCATTACGGCTAAGAATTAATATATTACTTAATTAATGAATGAAAAGCAAGTTTCTATTTAGGTTTAAAGCTGATCACTACAGAACTATTATACTAAAGGAATACTGCATGTGTAAAACTATTTACAGTGCAATTACTAATGTGAACTGTTACTCTATTTTAGTCCCTGCCTTTATTTTTCATCCAAGTACTTCGCAATAAGTTTTAAAAACTATTTAGAAGATTTGCTAATTCATTCGCATCACCGTGGCAACAATAGTAAACAATCAGCTGGACACCTGTTTCAGCCTGTTCTCAATGGCTGATAAATTGATTTCCTGTCAAGCATCCACTACTCTCCTACAGCTTCATCTCTTAGGTGTCCGAATTAACATCCTCCAGTCTAATGCAAGGGCTGGTTGAGATGACAAAAATATCAAACTTCTCAGACATTTCTAGGACACACTATATGTACTGCTATTTAGGATTGCTAACATTTTTATTTATAAATTTAATTGGAAAAAGGACATTATTTGGCCAAAAGGTTTGTGAACCACCATTCGCTCATGTGCTTTTTTGAGTATTCCAGATCCAAATCTACCCTGTACTGTAATAATAACCCCTACACTTCTAGGAAGGCTTTCCACTGGATGTTGCAGCGTGGCTGTGAGGATTTGCCCATTCAGCTCCAAGAGCATTAGTGAGGTCAGGCACTGAGGTCAGGTACTGATGTCAGGTGGGGAGGCCTGAGGCGCATTTGGCTTTCCAGTTCATCCCAAAGGTGTTCAGTGGGGATGAGGTCAGCTCTCTTTGCAGCTCAACTCTTCTTACTCCACTCCAACCTTAGTAAGCCATCACTTTGTGCACACTAGTATGCTGGAAGGGGTTTGAGTTCCAGTGAAAGGAAATCTACATACAAAGACATGCTACATCACTGTGTGCCTCCAAGTTTGTGGCAAACGTCTGAGAAAGAACCACATACAGGTGTGATGGTCAGGTGTCTACAAACTTATGGCCAAATAGTGTATTTAGTGATGAAATCATCTGGTCTTCCAGTCTTCTAATCCAAATATGAACAATATCTCAGGAAGGCATATTGTGACAAAGTATTACAATATCAATATTATATCAGCATCTACTGTGGGCTACTGAATTTCTAGATGTTATTTGTACAACTGTTTGAATGTTAAAAATAAATGCATTACCACACCACGTCAATTGTTAAGGAAATAACACCAAATAATTGCTCCTTACAGACTGCTTCATGGCATTGCAAGTTGTCAGAGCTCTAATATCCACATTAAATGAAACATACTACAATCCCAGTTTTTACTGATCATGGATGAATCCTTAGTAGTTAAATATAAATTGTGGTTTGATCCATTACCTCAAAATGAACAGATGGTCCAAATGCTTTGTCTATTTATCTATGATTTTGCACTATCCCACCTCCTTCTGGGGGGACTGAAGGCTGGTTCAAGAAGCACTGCTATATGATATGTCACAATACCAACAAAAACAGGCCAGGAATTAAGCAGTGTCTATAAATGGCATTTTACTGTGCACATTATTACTGTCTTCTCTCCTGCACCCACACGTCTCTCAGCATTCAGAACAACAAAAGTTAGGCGTTTTTCACATTTTTGGCTTAACCCCAGAACAAATCATTGTTGTGATGAGCTCTGCTGATAGCCCTGTTTTTGTCTCACAAATGCAGGGTTTGGCTGTGTTTGTGCCCCTTGCAGATAAAGTCATCATTGCATACACTATATTGGCAAATGTTTTCAGACACCCCTCCAAATCATTGACTTCAGGTGTTGTTCTTCAGGGGTTGGGCTCGGCCCCCTAGTTCCAGTGAAAAGAACTCAATGCTTCAGCAGACATTTTAGACAATTTCATGCACCGAACTTTGTGGGAACAGTTTGGGGATGCACCCTTCCTGTTCCAACATGACTGTGCACCAGTGCACAAAGTAAGGTCCATAAAGACACGGATGAGCGAGTTTGGTCTGGAGGAACTTGACTGGCCTGCACGGAGTCCTGACCTCAACCCAACCCTTGGGATGAATTAGAGCAGACTGCGAGCCAGGCCAAAACTGGGGCTTCAGTCTTTACTTACACATGAATGTAATATGGAGTTGGCCCGCCCTTTGCAACTATAACAGCTTCAACACTTCTGGGAAGGCTTTCCACAAGGTTTAGGAGTGTGTTTATGGGAATTTTTGACCATTCCTCTAGAAGCACATTTGTGAGGTCAGGCACTGATGTTGGACGAGAAGGCCTGGTTCGCAGTCTCTGCTCTAATTCATCCTAAAGGTGTTCTATCAGGTTGCAGGCCAGTCAAGTTCCTCCACACCAAACACACTCATCCGTGTCTTTATGGACCTTGCTTTGTGCACTGGTGCACAGTCATGTTGGAACAGGAAGGGGTCATCCCCAAACTGTTCCCACAAAGTTGGGAGCATGAAATTGTCCAAAATGTCTTGGTATGCTGAAGCATTAATAGTTCCTTTCACTGGAACTAAGGGGCCGAGCCCAACCCCTGAAAAACATCACCTGAATTCAATGATTTGGAGGCGTGTCCCAAAACCTTTGGCAATATAGTGTATGTCCCACGCTGTAGCTGGACAAAATCTGCCAAGACACATTTTCTAAAATCTTTAAGATAGATTCTGGCTTTCCCCCCCCCCCCCTGCAACAGGTAGATCATGACCAATTCAAGCATATTTAGTTACTGGGCAGAAATCAGCCGCCTGACCAGAATAATCATGATTTATCATTTCTGAAAACATTTCATGAAGTAAAAATCACTGCAACCTTTGAATGCGCCGTTTTCACACGGATTTTTATCACTCTTACTGTGTGCTATAAAATCCACATATTACATACCTGGAGCTCGCACCACGCCACTTCCACCCAGGTCTCGGTGTCCAAGCCCTTGTAGACGGTTTTGAATGAGCCTCTACCGAGCTCGATGTCGAATTTGAGAAAGCGGCCACTGGGAGAGGTCGCGACGGCTTTCATCTCGGCCTCTTCCTCGTTCTCCTCGCTCGCAGTCTTTATGGTGCTTTTTCCGCCGTTTGTTGAAGCTGCGTTCACTTTGGAACCGGCCCTGTCCTCGTCGGCGCTCGTGCTTTCCGTAGCGCTGTCCTTTTGTCCAGCCTGGCTCTCGGTGCTCGAGCCTTCTTGCAAGCTTGACCAAGCGCCCCTGGTCCGGTCCACGATTGTTCGCAGACAAACAGTGGACATCTCGCTCCGGACGTCGTATTCAGGAGCCTCGTGGGTCTGCTCGTCGTCAGCAAACCACAGACTCCTACGGATGAAGCGCTGGCCGGGGGCGCGCCGGTAGCTCGACAGTGGCGGATAAGCGCTCGGGTCGCTGCCACCTCGCACCGCGCCCGAGCCGTCCATCTTATTAACGTTGCCCTCGCTGACGGATTCATAAATGTTCCCGTTGAGCTCGCACTGCCAGTTGGGAACGGAGGGACACTTGGAGATCGAGGGGCCATCAGCGGGTTTGGTTCCTCCGCCGGGGTCCATGGTAATTGGTCTTCTCCGAGCGGTGCTTCTAACAATGTTCGCCTCGTTTCCAGTTCACGTGGAGAGGCGTCGTTTCCAGCATGGAGGCGCAGCGGCCGAGTTCATGCAGCGTGCGCGCTCTGACGCACTTCACCATGGGACGATTTCGCACTCTCCACCGCGGAATGATATCCAGAATTAACAACTTGAATTCGTCCGAGAACGTAGCAAATCAACACAGAACGCCTTCTTGGCTATACTCCTGCAGCTGGCGTTGCTATCGTCTCGCTTACGCTGCCTGCGCCAAAATAAACGAGTGATAACTGACGTACATTTGGTGCAATTACAGCTGGACGTAGCTAGCTTAATTTAGGCAGGTGCGCACAAGCTCCAGCTAATGTCCAGTCAGCAAACACCGGCAAACGCTCAAGCTGCCTTCCTAAGCTAAGGAAATGAAAACGACGCCCAGAATCTGTAGTCTGTTCACTTCGCCGACTCCAATTAAATGGCTTGTAATTACATCCGCGACAATGAAAGCAGCCAGTCAGCTACTAATGACCATAAATCAAACGCCACTTTCCGTCTGATGTCATCTTCCGCACGCCTGTTATCTGAAGTAACGCCGTTGCTCTTTTGCCTGGAAAACCATCTCGACAGAACCGTAGACCACCATTTGCGTCGTTTTTCCCCCCTCCTTATAAATAAGAAACGCTTTGCGGTATCTCTGCGCTCCGTCTTACACAGAAGAGTTCATTTATCCGAAACCGCGGCTTTTGCCTTTTCATTCAATATGTATAGAATGAAACATGGATTTTTAGCTTCGCCGGAGTTCGGAATCCCTCGAATTTTCTTACGCAAAACCTTTTTTATTTCTATCCATAGGGGTTCAGAGGCTACATCGCCTCCACGCCCATAATAACGATGTGGCGGAGTAATCCAATAGGAAAGCACGCTGCACAAGCGGCTCGGTGACAACAGGGCTGAGGCGGGAGATGAGAAACATTAACCTGTGCATGACTAGAGGTGTATACGCGTTACACCGAATCTAGCTCTGAATAGGGTGCGGCTGGAAATGTGATTCAGAAACGGTAGCCTGCATTTCGGGGTATTTTTACACTTAGGTGTAAAAAAATTTTTTTGCTTTTTTTCCTGTTTAATGTAATCAATTTATTTATGACCCAGATATGAGAATCTTCTTCTTTCGGCTTTTCCCTTCAGGGGTCACCACAGCGAATCATCTCTCTCCACCTATCCCTATCTTCTGCATCCTCAACACTTACACCCACTAGCTTCATATCCTCATTTATCCCATCCATATTACTTCTCTTTGGCCTTCCTCTTTGCCTCCTGCCTGGCAGCTCCATGTCCAACATTCTCCTACCAATATACTCACTCTCCCTCCTCTGAACATGTCCAAACCATCTTAATCTGGCCTCCCTAACTTTGTCCCCCAAACGTCCAACACGAGATGGACTCTGATGTACTCGTTCCTAATCCTGTACAATCTTGTCACTCCCAAAGAGAACCTCAACATCTTCAGCTCTGCTACCTCTAGCTCTGACTCCTGTCTCTTCCTCAGTGACACTGTCTCTAAAATGACCCAGATATGAGGATAGAATACCTAAAAAAAATTAACATTAAAAGCTTTCTTCTATTTTTAGAGTATTTATTTAATTTTAATTTATTCTAATTTATTTATTTAAAAGAATTATTTTTAATTTATTTTACATAACTTTTTAAACATTGATATATTTTTAAATATTACTATAGGAAAGGTCATTTCTAATTTTAAGGTCTCTAAACAATATAATATTTTGCATTGCAAACACTGTCAGTTCACTTATACAGCAAACACTAAAGCTATACTATGCATGTTAAAATAGACTTTAAACATTTTACCTCTACAATTCTACTTGATTAGCTCCACCATTTGATCACTGTATGGGAATATGATGCTGTCATGATGCTGCAATCTAGACGTGTGAACTGAAGTAAAATTACCAGGGTTAGTTTTGCAAATAACTGTGGTTCTGTGAATACATGGTGGTAAGAATTACCAGGATATACACCAATCAGGCATAAGGGCATTGGTGGCTCAGTGATCGGTTTCTCGCCTACCATGCGGAAGGCCCGGGTTCGATTCCTAGCCAATGCCCAAACCCCAGCCACTGGATGCAGTGCCAGTCCCAAGCCCAGAAAAATGGGAGGGTTGCATCAGGAAGGGCATCTGATGTAAAACCTGTGCCAAGTTGTTGTGCAAACCAGTTGGTCTGCTGTGGCGACCCCAAACAGGGAACAGCTGAAAGTGACACCAATCAGGCATAACATTATGACCGCCTGCCTAATATTGTGTTAGTCCCGCTTTTTGCTGACCCATCATGCACTGTGTATTCTGACACTTTTCTGTCAGAACTAGCATTAAGTTCTTCAGCAATTTGAGCAACAGTAGGTCATCTGTTGGATCGGATCACACAGGCCAGCCTTCGCTCCCCACGTGCATCAGTGAGCCTTGGCTGCCCATGACCCTGTCACCGGTTCACCACTGTTCCTTCCTTGGACCACTTTTGATAGATACTGACCACTGCAGACCGGGAACACCCCACAAGAGCTGCAGTTTTGGAGATGCTCTGATCCAGTCGTCTAGCCATCACAATTTGGCCCTTTTCAAACTCGCTAAAATCCTTACGCTTGCCCATTTTTCCTGCTTCTAACACATCAACTTTGAGGACAAAATGTTCACTTGCTGCCTAATATATCCCACCCACTAACAGGTGCCATGATGAGGAGATAATCAGTGTTATTCATGTCACCTGTCACTGCTCATAATGTTATGGCTGACCGGTGTATATAGGTTTGTATTAAAGTTAGCTAACTAGCAAAGCTAAGCCTGGTAAATTCTGAGTTAGCAAGGAAATTTAAGAGATATTTAGCTAAGATGAAATAGGAACTGCAAAGTCTAAGCTTCTCGGACCACTTATTCCTCCTAACTGCATGTATCATGTTCAAAACTGCATGACAAAATGTTCACTTGCTGCCTAATATATCCCACCCACTAACAGGTGCCATGATGAGGAGATAATCAGTGTTATTCATGTGACCTGTCAGTGGTCACAATGTTATGGCTGATCGGTGTAAATACCTCTTATGGACTTTGGGACCACAATCAGAACTATGATCGACTAATTTTTAACACTAACTGTACACAGTTTTTTTTTTGTTTTGTTTTTTAATGTGTGATTCTACAATTGTGAATACAATCGATTTTTATTGTGATATTGAATTGTTTAATTTTTTTGCTCAAATGTTATAATTCACTCATATTAAGCTTATAGACACACAGAAAGTTTTGGGACACCTTTCTAAATCATTGAATTCAGGTGTTCCTGAATGTCACTTCCATAGCCACAGGTGTATAAAATCAAGCACCTAGGCTTGCAGACTGCTTCTACAAACATTTATGAAAGAATGGGTCACTCTCAGGAGCTCAGTGAATTCAAGCGTGGTACCGTGATAAGTTGCCACCTGTGCAATAAGTCCATTCGTGAAATTTCCTCACTACTAAATTATTCCACGGTCAACTGTTATTGGTTTTATAACAAAGTGGAAGCAATTGGCAACAACAGCAACTCAGCCACAAAGTGGTAGCGCATGCTGAGGCGTACAGTGTGCAGAAGTCGCCAACTCCAAACTTCGTGTGGCCTTCAGAGTAACTCAAGAACAGTGCATAGAGAGCTTCATGGAATGGGTTTTCATGTCCAAGCAGCTGCATCCAAGCCTTACATCACCAAGTGCAATGCAAAACGTCAGATACAGTGGTGTAAAGCATGCCTCCACTGGACTCGAGCAGTGGAGACGTGTTCTCTGGAGTTACAAATCACACTTCTCTGTCTGGCAATCCGATGGATGAGTCTGTGTTTGCCAGTTGCCAGGAGAACGGTACTTGCCGACTGCATTGTGCCAAGTGTAAAATTTGGTGGAGGGGGATTATGGTTTGGGGTTGTTTTTCAGGGGTTGGGCTTGGCTCCTTAATTCCAGTGAAAGGAACTCTTAATGCTTCAGCATACCAAGACATTTTAGCAATGTCTTTTTTAATTTTACCAAGACAATTTCATGATCCCAACTTTGTGGGAACTGTTTGGGGATGTCCCTTTCCTGTTCCAACATGACTGCACACCAGTGCACAAAGCAAGGTCCATACAGACATGGATGAGTGAGTCCTGACCTCAACCCGACAGAACACCTTTGGGATGAATTGGAGCGGAGACTGCGAGCCAAGCCTTCTCGTCCAACATCAGTGCCTGGCCTCACAAATGCGCTTGAGGAATGGTCAAAAATTCCCATAAACACACTCCTAAACCTTGTGGAAAGCCTTCTCAGAGGAGTTGAAGCTGTTATAGCTGCAAAGGGCAGCCAATTTCATATTAAACCCTCTGGATTATGAATGGGTTCATGTGTAAGTAAAGGCAGACGTCCCAAAACTTTTGGCATTGTAATGTATATGTATGTATGTGGCTGGTCGCTAAGACTGTCAATGGATTTGACAAGATAAGACAGGTTAGTCACATCCTACTGAATAAAATTTTTCACTTTTTAAAAAAATTCTATATATACAGTGCCCCCTGATAGTATTGGAACAGCAAGGGCAGTGCTTTTGTTTTTGAAAAGATTAATATAGGAAAATAGATCAGAATTTTTTGCTTTCAACAAGTTAGAACATGGGACCTTGGTTAGAACCTTTGTTTTGTGATAAAAAAATATTGAACCAGGTTTTATTGTTGCCGATGTGTTATCTGTTAGACTGACCAGATTGGTGGTGATTGATAGAGGGAGCTCTCTAGTGACATTTGTTTTTGGGTCATTTTAGCGTGGGTTAGCTTGCGGACTTACTGATGTATGGAAAAACCCGTGACTGCATAAAATGCGGGAGTGAGGTATGGGCGGAAGTGGCAATTTTTTAAAAATAAAATAAATATAATTTTAAGTTATATGTATATATAAAATTATATATAACCTGGCCTGGTGGTTGGGGACCTCTGCACTAAATGATTAGCACGTATTACACCCATTCTCTGTCAGTTATGCTGGTTGCCTGTATCAACACTGGGTTAAATAAAAAACTACTGCACCAGCACACTAAGATCCTCAAGTTTTGGTTGACTATCCATGCTGGTATGGGTCTACTGCCAGTACCTAAGCCAAAACTGGTCTTTACAATAGGCAGATCATTCAGCATCATGGTGCTCATAGTCTGCACAAAGGGCACTATAAGGCATGAACTGGGACCAACACCTTATCACTTGGCCGTCATTCCGCCACCTGCAGATTTTGTTGATATGCAACTGAACAAGACAATGAATTATTAAGTTTTGACAGCAACACCATATACAGAAGATTATTAACCTTGTTTAGACATGCCATAAGACAACATTATGAGACAAATATAGCACAGAAAATACCTGGGGCGATGCTATCAGTTAATGAGGTGATAGAGAGTATTCCCACGGGTGAGAGAATGGTGATAGGAGCATATTTTAATGGACGTGTTGGTGAGGGGAACACAGGTGATGAGGAGGTGATGGGCAAGTTTGGAGTTAAGGAAAGGAACCTTGCAGGACAGATGGTAGTGGACTTTGCTAAGAGGATGGACATGGCTTAGGTTAACACTTATTTTCAGAAGCGGGAGATACATAGAGTGAATTCCAAGACTGGAGGTAGGAACATACAGGTAGACTACATCCTATGTAGAAGAGGCAATCTCAAAGAGATTAGTGACTGTAAAGTGGTAGTGGAAGAGAGTGTAGCCAGACAGCATCAGATGGTGGTGTGTAGGATGCCTTTGATGAAGAGGTCAAAGAGAGATAGAGAAGAAAACCAAGTGGTGGAAGCTGAAAAAGGAGGAATGTTGTGAGGAATTTAGACAGAAGTTGAGGCAGGCTCTGGGTGGTCAGGTAGTGCTGCCAGATGAGTGGGAATCTACAGCAGAAGTGATCAGGGAGACAGGGAGAAAGGTGCTGGGTGTGTCATCTGGAAGGAGGAAAGAAGATAAGGAGACCTTGGTGGTGGAATGAGGAAGTTCAGGATAGCATCCAGAGGAAGAGGTTAGCCAAGAAGAAGTGGGACATGGACAGGACTGAAGAGAATAGACAGGAATACAAAGAGTCACAGCGCAGAGTGAAGAGGGAGGTGTCTAAGGCCAAGCAGAAAGCATATGACGAGTTGTACACTAGGTTAGACACTACAGAAGGACAGAAAGACTTGTACAGGTTAGCTAGGCAGAGGGATCGAGATGGGAAGGATGTGCAGCAAGTTAGAGTTATTAAGGATAGAGATGGAAGGGTGCTCACAAGTGAGGAGAGTGTACAGAGGAAATGGAAGGAGTACTTTGAGGAGCTGATGAATGAGGAAAATGAGAGGGAAAAAAGAGTAGAAGGGGTGAACTCTGTGGAACAGAAAGTAGATAAGATTAGAAAGGATGAAGTCAGGAAGGCTTTGAAGAGGATGAAAAGTGGAAAGGCAGTTGGTCCTGACGACATCCCGGTGGAGGTCTGGAAGTGTCTAGGAGAGGCAGCAGTGGAATTTTTAACTAGTTTGTTCAACAGGGTTTTAGAGAGTGAGAGGATGCCTGAGGAATGGAGAAGAAGTGTATTAGTGCCGATCTTTAAGAATAAGGCTGACGTGCAGAGTTGCAGCAACTATAGGGGGATAAAGTTGATGAGCCATACAATGAACCTATGGGAAAGAGTAGTGGAAGCTAGGTTAAGGAAGGGAGTGGAAATTTGTGAGCAGCAGTATGGCTTCATGCCCAGAAAGAGCACAACTGATACAATTTTTGCTCTGAGAATTTTGATGGAGAAGTATAGGGATGGTCAGAGGGAGTTGCACTGTGTGTTTGTAGACTTGGAGAAAGCGTATGACAGGGTGCCAAGAGAAGAGCTGTGGTACTGTATGAGGAAGTCAGGAGTAGCAGAGAAGTATGTCAGAGTGGTGCAGGACATGTATGAGAGGAGCAGGACAGTGGTGAGGTGTGCTGTAGGTCAGACAGAGGAGTTCAAAGTGGAGGTGGGACTGCATCAGGGATCGGCTCTGAGCCCCTTCCTGTTTGCTATAGTGATGGACCAGTTGTCAGAGGAGGTCAGACAGGAGTCTCCTTGGACAATGATGTTTGCAGATGACATTGTGATCTGTAGTGAGAGCAGGGAGCAGGTGGAGGAAAACCTGGAGAGGTGGAGGTTTGTGCTGGAGAGAAGGGGAATGAAAGCCAGTCGTAGTAAGAGTGAGTACATGTGTGTGAATGAAAGGGAGGGAAGTGGAACAGTAAGTTACAGGGTGAAGAGGTGAAGAAGGTACAGGAGTTTAAGTACTTGGGGTCAACAGTCCAGAGTAATGGAGAGTGTGGGAAAGAAGTAAAGAAGCGAGTGCAGGCAGGTTGGAATGGGTGGAGAAAGGTGCCGGGAGTTCTGTGTGATAGGAAAATATCAGCGAGAATCAAGGGGAAGGTGTACAGGACAGTGGTGAGACCGGCCATGCTGTATGGTTTAGAGACAGTGTCACTGAGGAAGAGACAGGAGTCAGAGCTAGAGGTAGCAGAGCTGAAGATGTTGAGGTTCTCTTTGGGAGTGACAAGGTTGGACAGGATTAGGAACGAGTACATCAGAGGGACAGCTCATGTTGGACGTTTGGGGGACAAAGTTAGGGAGACCAGATTAAGATGGTTTGGACATGTTCAGAGGAGGGAGAGTGAGTATATTTGTAGGAGAATGTTGGACATGGAGCTGCCAGGCAGGAGGCAAAGAGGAAGGCCAAAGAGGAGGTATATGGATGGAATTAATGAGGATATGAAGCTAGTGGGTGCAAGAGTTGAGGATGCAGAAGATAGGGATAGGTGGAGAGATGAATCGCTGTGGTGACCCCTGAAGGGAAAAGCCGAAAGAAGAAGAAAAAGAAGATTATTATTATTATTGCTGTAGTTGTTATTGTTGTTAGTGGTGCCACTAGTAGTAATATTGGTATTTTTAATGACTAGTTTCGATCACGTTGCTGATGAGCATGTTCTACTCTGTTCTAGTGTAGATGTTACGCACAAAAAAGGATAAATCTGTCCAAAATATATGATATATAAAGAAATTATGTCATGTCTATCAAAATACCGCACATTGTCTCTGACAGTAATATACTACACGTCACCTCATTATATTTTGGTGATTGATAAAACTACAAAACTGCACTATAGAGTCAAAAGTATGTGAACACTTGCTCATGAGCCCTAGAGAAAATGTGGGCTTTCCCCAAATGTTTTCCTAGAGTGATTGTCTAGAATGTTTTTGCTATAAAATTATGATGTCCCTTCACTAGAACTTAGGGGCCCAATCCTGTTCCATTATGAGAATGCCTCTCAGTGCAAAGTGAACATGAAGACATGGTTTGCCAAGGTTGGTTTGGAAGCACTCAAATGACTTTAACCTCATGGAAAAACTTGGCTCTACACCAGGCCTCCTTGCCTGACATCAGTGCCTGACCTTGCCAATGCTCTTGTGGGTTAAATGGCACAAATACCCAAGCAACATTACAAAATATTGTAGAAAGCCTTCCCAGAAGAGTGCAGGCTGTTATAGCAGCAAATGTCTTCATAATAGGATGTTCAACAAGCATGTATAGGCCATATAGTTAAATTTTAATGCCTTTTAATCTCTTAAATTGTGTCGAATTTATGTATAAAGCATCATGTTTAGATTAGACAGCTATGTTTCTCGCTGGAATTTTTCTCTTTATGATGCCCAAATATCAGCTTTGCATCATAAGGTGCAACAGTTACAAAGTAAAGGATTTCAATTTGCACAGTGCTGAATTTTATAAGAATAGTTTATGTATAGAGTAAAGTTAAATCGTTCTAAAAAAAAAAAAAGTTAGGTACAAAAATATATAAGTAAAATTAAAAAAAGTCAGACTGGCACCTAATATGATCATATGTTCTGATATTTGGAGATTCTTTCAGGTTGTCCTACAAGTCCTCCTGTAGCATCTGTTTTAATGCAAATGTTCATTCTCAGCCAACGTCAAAGCTTGTTGCTAGTTCATATCAATAGATGTAGATTTGAACTCAAATGAAGTATATTACTGGTTCATCAACAGCCTTTATACTGATACAGCCCGAATTTTTGGGACATGTGGGTGTTTCTCTTTTCACAGTGGCTCCTCCAGGCTCTCCCAAGTCTCAGCAGAGACCTGACCCTCCTGTGTGTCTGATGCTGTTGGTGTGACTTGGTTCCATGGTGATTGTTCCAAGTTAGAGTCATATCCCACCACAGAGAATAAGAGGTGTTGAAGTGTGATGAAAGTGTGTGGTTATAATATACAATTAATGTGTCTGGTTAAACACAGGGTAGTGGGGCGGGCATTTGTCCCAGAGTATCCTGTGAGGGCTGGATGGTTACAGGATCAGGGTAGTTTTTCTGATGACACCTACGAAACAGAAAGATACACTTAATGAGATAATCAGGTCTGATTGTTATAGTATTGCCAGCAAAATTGTTGTTGTTGTATCTACTATGGTATTTGTGTACAGTTCGTTGCAGAACCCTAAATGTAAAAGGCCTAATGCTAGGTACAAAGTTAAAGAGTACCTTGGATGTTGCTCTTGTCTATTGCTGCTGCTGTTGTTGTTGTTGTTGTTGTTGTTGTTGTTGTTGTTGTGGTGGTAATTGCCATTCTGAGCGTAGAAAGATTGTCTCTGTTCCTCTTCATTTAGTTGGTGCCAAAGTCTGGCAGATTCCTCTGCCCTTTCCCTATAAACATACACAAGAAGACGCATACAGTGGATATAAAACATCTCCACATCACTGTTAACATTTTGTACTTTTCATATAAAGTTTTTATGATGCAATAAATGAAACAAACATAAATCATACTAGATCTTTTCAGTCCAACCAGCAGCTACAGGAAACAAGCGGTGTAGGCTGTTACTGCTGAAAGAGGTTCTCTAGTTTTACTAATAAAAAGGGTTTTGATTATCTTCCTAGCCAGGGCTTTGAAAGACTTCAATTAAGAGCTCTTTGTTATATTAGTTTGGACAGAATGTGTGTATTATCGTGACTTGATATTGAATGAAATTATGATATTGTATTATTGATACATTGACATTTTAAGGAATCATGTGCTTATATCCATTCAATAAACTGTTTAATTTTATATATATATATATATATGTGTGTGTGTGTGTGTGTGTGTGTGTTTGGGTCCCAATGAACCCCAAAGAATGAGGATCAATGAGCTGATCATCAGACTAACATTTTGAGGCAGATGAAGATATTAATTGATGAAGAACATCATCTCTTTGTCAAATCGTCAAATCTTTGATGAACCTTTTATTTCTTGTATTATCCCAAAACAATGGCCTCTAATATTGATAAAATTAGTAAATAGCTAAAGGCTTTATACTGTATATCTGTTCATTTGTTTTACATCTTGTAAATAATTATTTGATGATCATAAACAAACAGTAACAACTGTAATTAAAAATCTAATATAACACTGTTAATGAATTAAAGAGAATCTCTAAAACCATGCTCCAAAATCTAGAGGAAAGCAAGTGAAATGTATTTCACAAGAAAAGGGATGACCACCAATTCTGCTTAACACTATTCATTATACCAGGCTTTTTAACATTATGAATTTTATGTTGCTATAAAAGTTCCAGGGTTTGGTTGTCTACCTTATGAACATGGGACTGTTTTTATGCAAGTTTTCGCACAGGCATTAACCATTTGTGTGGAATAGATTGGTCAGCAGTATCTCTACCTGAGCTGTATCCCCTGTCCAAATCTGGCCGGGGGAGCAGATCAGGTAACCACAGAGGAAAAAGTTTGTATATTCACAGATAGGTAACATGTGCTTTGTGAAAAGTATTGATACTCTTCATATAGAAGTTGCTCCAATAAGGTTAATGTGAAGTTTTTCTTTTTCTAGAGAATGGATATTACACAACACTCTATGCTAAAAAAAATATATAGTTATTAACTGGATATCTTCCCATGCTGTTTTTTTTAGTAATTTGGATACCTTTTTTTCAAAACTGAAACTATCAAATAAAATCTGAAGTGAAATAAGGTATAAACAACACGCCGTTTGTAAAATATACTGCACAGGGCCCTAACAATAGTACATAATAGCCACTTTTCAGTATGAGGTAATAAATCTTCTTCTGAATCATGTAGATTTTGTACGTACGTGTTAGAAGGATATGTGTTTTTGCAGTGAGGGCTAATTTAGCCCTTCATATGTATGAGCACCAAGAAAATACATACATGTAGAAAAATTGTGTGTTTTGTACAAATTATGAGATTCAAGATACGAACTCTGGCCTTTTAGTCGAATTTGCATGCATTGGGATTGCGACCAGGCTGCAATGCCCCCCCCCCCCCCTTTCTGTTCCCTTTTCTCACCTTTCTAGTCGTCTTATTTCCTCTTTCTTCAAACGGTTCAGCAGGCATGAAGTGATGAACATTATGCTCATAAACAATATGATGGCTGTGCTGATGACGGACAGAAGCAAAGCCAGACGGAAGCCTTCTACATGTGTGACTGCTAATAGGAGAAGAGACATTTAAGAAAATATTAAAATAGGAGAAGAAAAAAGGGAAAGCATGAAATCAAAGAAGATGAAATTAAAAAAAAAAAGTATCACTCACATTTTTACAATTTTATCAAAATACTATTGTTAATAACAATTCAATATTTTTTGTCCTTTGTGAAGAAAATATAACAGAAAATAACTACAGTTAAGCTAATAATCATTTCTATACTAATATTATTATTATTATTATTATTATTATTATTAAAGGCTGGTAATTCAAATATATGTTGTATTCTGTTATATCTCTTGTAAATTTGCTTTAGTTTGTAACTTTTTACAAAACTAAATTGATGTAGCATAGTTTTAACTGCTAATTGGTAGCTCGATTGTACTGTCATCTAAACCCTCTCAGTGAGACACGTCACTGTGATGCCAGCTCCTCCTGGTTGCAAAACACTGCCCACACCATTACACCATCAAAACCAGCCTGCACTCCTGGTAACAGGAGACAAGGGTGTTATCAGACCGGTCATTTCACATTGTGCAGCCGAGTGTCAGAAATGCATTTTTGTTATATATTATTATTTATATTATATTATGTTGTTTCTATTATCCCAACCAGACACCTTTCCGATCCAACGGAAAACAGTTGTCGATACATGCAGTTAGGAGGAATAAGCGGTCCGAGAAGCTTAGACTTTGCAGTTCCTATTTCATCTTAGCTAAATATCTCTTAAATTTCCTTGCTAACTCAGAATTTACCAGGCTTAGCTTTGCTAGTTAGCTAACTTTAATACAAACCTATATACACCGGTCAGCCATAACATTCTGACCAGTGCCAGGTGAAGTGAATAGCACTGATTATCTCCTCATCATGGCACCTGTTAGTGGGTGGGATATATTAGGCAGCAAGTGAACATTTTGTCCTCAAAGTTGATGTGTTAGAAGCAGGAAAAATGGACAAGCGTAAGGATTTGAGTGAGTTTGAAAAGGGCCAAATTGTGATGGCTAGACCACTGGATCAGAGTATCTCCAAAACTGCAGCTCTTGTGGGGTGTTCCCGGTCTGCAGTGGTCAGTATGTATCTAAAGTGGTCCAAGGAAGGAACAGTAGTGAACCGGCGACAGGGTCATGGGCATCCAAGGCTCATTGATACACGTGGGTCGTGAAGGCTGGCCCGTGTGATCCGATCCAACATATGAGCTACTGTTGCTCAAATTGCTAAAGACGTTAATGCTGCTTCTGATAGAAAGGTGTCAGAATACACAGTGCATGACGGGTCAGGGCTGTTTTGGCAGCAAAAGGGGGACCAACACAATATTAGGCAGGTGGTCATAATGTTATGCCTGATCAGTGTATGTACTGTATATGTTTTTAGAGCGTAAAATATATAAATAGGGAATAACTGCTAAGACTGGAACAAGTGACCTTTTTCAGGAGGAGGTATCTCACCCACTAATCAGCTGTAACCTTTCTTTTACTCAAAGGTGAATTCTTACCATTATAGTTCACACTCATCATGATTATGTTAAGTATATCTAAGGTAAATTAGTGTGTCATGACGTGTGTGTGTCTTACGTTTACACACAGCGATACCCCCACTCCATTCTATGATGTTGCTTTCCTGCACGCAGGTAATGCGGCCACCGCTGATGGCACGATGATTAAGAGGGCAGATCAAAGTCATCACTGTGCCCACACTGGTCCCATTTCCAGCCTCTAGTTTAAATGTCCCCAGTTGTGGAGGAGACATGGGAGTGCACTGACCTAGAGAACGACACACAGATCAAAACTGAATGAATACAATGAACAGAGCTGTTGTTTCCTGAAAAACATTAACCGCAGTTAAAACTCTTACATCCCCACGGTTTTGAAGAGACATGACAGACAGGATGGGGGGCACGGTGGCTTAGTGGTTAGCATGTTTGCCTCACACCTCCAGGGTTGGGGGTTCGATTCCCGCCTCCGCCGTGTGTGTGGAGTTTGCATGTTCCCCCCTGTGCCTCGGGGGTTTCCCCCTGGGTACTCCGGTTTCCTCCCCCAGTCCAAAGACATGCATTGTAGGTTGATTGGCATCTCTAAATTGTCCGTAGGGGTGTGAATGGGTGTGTGTGTGTGTGCCCTGCGATGGGTTGGCACTCCGTCCAGGGTGTATCCTGCCTTGATGCCCAATGACGCCTGAGATAGGAAACGGGTCCCCCCCGTGACCCGAGAATAGATCGGATAAGCGGTAGACAATGAATGAATAAAAACAGACAGGATACCTCTAACAACTTTGAAAACGTCAAGATGTGCTAGCTTAGTGGTTAAGGTGTTAAACTACTGAGCTGAAGGTTGTGTCCACCAAGCTGCCTGTGCTGGGGCCCTGAGCAAGGCCCTTAACCCGTAAATGCTCAGTTGTAAAGAAAAGAAAAAAATTAGTTGAAATCTAAATGTAATTGTCAAGATCTTCAAAAGCGATTGCTACCATACATTTTATCCACACTAGTAAAGCAGTTTCATTATTTTAGATATTTTAATTATTAAAAGCAACCAAAAAGAAAAAAAAAATCTAATAATGTATTTAAAATTTTAAGGTTTAATTCAAGAACAAGAGAGGGGCAGTGTGGCTTAGCAGTTAGCAGTCTCACATTGCCAGTGTCGGTGGCTTGTTTCCTGCCATGTTCATGTATGTGTGTTCTCGTGCCTTGGGGTTTCCGCTGAGTACTTTGGTTATCTCTCCCCGTAAAAAAAATTCATTGTAGGTTGATTGGTATCTTTAATTGTCCATAGTGTGTGAATGTGTGTGTGATTTTGCCCTAATAGACTGGCATCCTGCCCTGAGTGTCCTAGCCTCCAGGTTCCCTGCAACCCAGTAGGATAAGTGGTGTAGAGAATGAATGGATGGATGGATGAAGAAGAAATAAGCAAAGTGGGTGCTCATGACTTATTCTCTAAATTATAAAATGTCCCATGTTTATGGAACCAGTTAAAGTTTTGCAACATGATGCATTATCATACAGGAAGCAGCTGTTATAAGATCAACAAAAATACTCCTATAGGCTGTGGCATTGAAATAGTGCTTAGTTAGTATTATGGTGTCCATATGGTGCCAAGAAAACACTGCCCACACCATTACACCATCAAAACCAGCCTGCACTGCTGGCACACGGTATATTGGATTCATGCAAATGCCAAAATCTGACCCGAACATCTGCATGGAGGAACAGGACTCATGATTCATCAGAACAGGTGACATTTTTTCCAGCTTCAACTGTCTAGTTTCAGTGAGTCAGTGCCCACTGCAGCCTCAGCATCCTGTTCCTGACTGACAGCAGTGGAACCCAGTGTGTGCTCTTCTGCTGAGCCCTCTGAAGGTCCGACATGCTGAGGTCCTTTTCTGCTCACCACAGTTGTAAAGAGTCACCTTTGCATTCCTGTTAGCTCAAATCAGTCTGGTCATTCAGCTCTCTGCTCTGCTCCACACATTGACTCCACACAATCAGCCTTGACTGGAGTTTTGCGGCTTAGATAACGGCAGGAATGAATGAGCAGGTACAATAATGAAGCGGCTGGCGAGTATAATAGATTTTCTCTATGCAGAACCATACACACACACAAACACATACACACACCTTAAAAAAACAACAACTTTATATTGTAACAAAACAGACTAAATTCACTGCATGTGAAGTCGATTATTATTATTATTATTAGTCTAGCTTCTTCAATTCATCTGTTTATAAAGTTTATTATATATTATTCTACTTATTTAATTAATTATTATAACAATTTATTGTTAGAAAATTTATTAAAGAGTATAGACAGTAAAATAAATAACAGTAAAGTTGACTTCATTTGAATTACATTTTTTTTTTTTTTTTTTTAAATAATTTAATCTTTCTGTATAAAATAAAAATAAAAGGCCAAAAATGGTAAATTCTGACCACAGGTTTTTGTTGTTGTTGATGTTGTTGTTAATATTGGTTACTTACATTTACACACCCCTTTATCAGCACATTACAGCACATTCTTCCTAAACCCTAAAATGCCTCACATGTCTTAGAGTTATATGCAAAACTGTAGTTGCTTGAGTAACCATGCCTACAATTTTCATATTTTCTTGTCTACAATGACTGGTTTTCTTGCCAGTAGAAATTAAATTATATCATTTCTTTTAAAGCCAATTCATAAATTATAAAT
>JAUCMX010000007.1:8623312-8648312 GCA_033459395.1 Hemibagrus guttatus
TGTCCGGTTGGGTTTTCTTCTGCTGGCGCTACTTTGGACCCCATCAGTCACCTGATTTGGCAGAGTAACCCTCACAGAGCCTGAAGCTGTCAAACAATCCGCCTTCGACACAACCACTTTTTGCTGTGTTGTGTTAGTACAAGCGCTCACAGACGGCTTTTGAAGCTTGCTATGACACAACGACACGAGGCTGTGTAGACAAGTCTCCCGCTCAGACTTTCTTTTCTGTTGTTCAGATTAGCAGAAGTTTAAGTGCAACTCGTCAGTGTGTCGTCAGATACATGTTAAAAAAAAAAAAGACGACAGGAAGTAATCAAGCATCTCTTCTCTACTCTAGTTCCTGCATGACCTCTTCAGAAAGGTTGCAACTGTTGTGTTGTTTTTGCAGCATGCACAACAAGGAATGGAAACTAATAAACTTAAGGTGAGATAGATAGAGGTGAGAGAGAGAGAGAGAGAGAGAGAGAGAGAGGGGAGAGACAGAGTGAAAAACAGAGAGAGAGAGCAAGAGAGAGAGAGACAAAAAGTAAGAGAGAGTGAGGGGGGAGACAGACAGAGAGAGAGAGAGAGAGAGAGAGAGAGAGAGAGAGAGAGAGAGAGAGAGAGAGAGAGAGAGGGGAGAGACAGAGTGAAAAACAGAGAGAGAGAGCAAGAGAGAGAGAGACAAAAAGTAAGAGAGAGTGAGGGGGGAGAGAGAGAGAGAGAGAGAGACAAAGAGAGAGACAGGCAAGAGAGAGAGAGAGAGAGAGAGAGAGAGAGAGACAGGCAGAGAGAGAGAGAGAGAGAGGCAGAGAGAGAGACAGAGACAGGCGGAGAGAGAGAGAGAGTGAGAGAGAGACAGAGAGACAGAGAGAGACAAAGAAAGAGAAAGAGACAGGCAGAAAGAGAGAGAGAGAGAGAGAGAAAGAGACAGGCAGAGAGAGAGAGAGAGAGAGAGGGAGAGAGAAAGACAAAGAAAGAGAAACAGACAGGCAGAAAAAGAGAGAGAGAGAGAGAGAGAGAGAGAGAGAGAGAGAGAGAGAGACCGACTAATGTGCAGGTTGAAATATAGACAGATATCAGTTGATGGACAAAAATAAAGAGAAAGACAGAGACTATTATTTTACACTGTCCATCAACATGAAGCCCACTATAGTCCTAACACAAACCAGTGCTAAACAGATACAGGACCAGTGATGCACCACTCGCAGCACAGCAGTGACACTGAGTGTAGCAACATTGCTGTGTATTTCTATTGTGAACAATACAGTAAACCTACAGGCATGTTCGGTTTGCAGCAGCAGGGTCAGGGTTGATTTCCGCCTCTGCTCTGTGTGCACGGGTATGCATGAACTCCCTGTGCTTCGGGGGTTTCCTCTGCCAGTCCAGAGACGCGTGCAGTAGACTGACTGGCATTTCTAAACTGTCTGTAGTGTGTGAACAGGTGTATGAGTGTTTCAGAACGAATGTCTTCTGCATGTGTTATGCAGGATGTCTACTAGTCATAGTAACTTAGGAATGTACAAGTTTAGCCTATATAATGGACACTGTGTATAACATCACTTCCTTTTAGTGACACAACTAGCTACAGTTACACAACAGAAGCCTCTGACTTACACTGATCTGGTTACATTGAGGTCAAACCACATTCATCTTTTCTATGTTCTATGTACTGTGTGTAGTACAAACTGACACGAAAATTATTTTTGGAGTTGGTCCGCCCCTTTACAGCTATAACAGCTTCAACTCTTCTGGGAAGGCTTTCCACAAGGTTTAGGAGTGTGTTTATGGGAATTTTTGACCATTACATTAGAAGCGCATTTGTGAGGTCAGGCACTGATGTTGGACGAGAAGGCCTGGTTCGCAGTCTCCGCTCTAATTCATCTCAAAGGTGTTCCGTCGGTTTGAGGTCAGGACTCAAGTTCCTCCACACCAAACTCGCTCATCCATGTCTTTATGGACCTTGCTTTGTACACTGGTGTGCAGTCATGTTGGAACAGGAAGGGGTCATCCTCAAACTGTTCACACAAAGTTGGGAGCATGAAATTGTCCAAAATGTCTTGGTATGCTGAAGCATTAAGAGTTCCTTTCACTGGAACTAAGGGGCCGAGCCCAACCCCTGAATTCAATGATTTGGAGGTGTATTTTAGCAATATCGTGTATATACATAAATCAGCTGTGACATCTACCTAACATTATGTAAGCACCCATTTTGCCAAAAAAAGATCTCTGATCTGTCGAGGCATGAACTCCACAAGACCTCTGAAGGTGTGCTGTAGTATCTGGCATTAAGACATAAGCAGATCCTTTAAGTCCTGTAAGTCATGAAGTTGGGCCTCCATGGATCGGACTGGTTTGTCCGGCACATCCCACAGATTTTTGATCAGATTGAGCTCTGGAGAATTTGGAGGCCAAGTCAACACCTTGAACTCTTTGCCATGCCACTCAAACCATTCCTGAACAATTTCTGCAGTGTAGCAGGGAACATTATCCTGCTGAACGAGGTCACTGCACGAAGGACTGGACTTGGTCTGCAATAAGGTTTAGGTAGGTGGTACGTGTCAAAGTAAACCAAGGTTTCTCAGAAGAGTGAAGTCACTCAGATCCTTACACTTGCCTGTTTTTCATGCTTCCACACCACACTGTTCACTTGCAACCTAATCTACATCCCCTTCTTAACATGTGTCATAATAATGAGATAATCCACGTTATTCCCTTCACCTGTCAGAGGTTTTAATGTTATGGCTGACCAGGTTATAACAGCACAGAGACAGATTTCATTAAGGAATAAAATGACCTTCAGCACTGAAACTAAAATACTGCATCTCTCCTTGTCTGTTTTGTTCCATCACATTGCTAAATACAGCAGCAATTAGAAGACATGAGAGCAAACATACCTGAATATGTCTATTTATACACATAGTACATCAGCTGTAAAGACAACAGTTACTGTCAAGATGTATGCAGTTTAAAGAACTATGTAAGGTTATTTAGTTCTATGCTTTTTCTAACGGCCCAAAACTTAAAAAAATTTGTCTCAGGACCTGGTGATTTTCATGTTCATGTTATTATTTGGAAATACTTAGTGGCTTCTTTAGAAACAAGAGAATTTTCGAAAAACTGTACAGACACGTTTAGTTTTAGAAAGAGCGAGACAAACCGCATTTAACCCACAGACAACAGGAACTGAACCTGTAGTCTTATTAAACACTGTGACGCATACATTTCTGGGTATTGTTTGTGCCACAACTTATGAGACGTACTAAAGAAACTGTAACAGTGTAAAAAGTAGATACATACGACAGAGGCGTGAAATTAAGTAAAAGATGAGACAGGGAAACCGGATGTTCTTTTATTGCGATGATTCTGTAGATATAATTCCTTTTTGTGAAGATTTCTGCTTTAAACATAAAATGATCTTGTTTACAAATACAATGATCCTGGTTAAAAATCCATGTTAAAATCCATGTTCAGGAGACAGAGATGCTTGCAGGGTTTTTTAAAAGCACAAAATTATAAATATGGGATACTACAAGCATGTCGAGATAGATCTTCAAAGCACAGCTAAGGCTTACAGTACTTACAATACAGTACAAATCCTGCAGGTTTACTGAAGGGGTGAAAGGATGTTAAGATTGTTGTTCTACATGGCAATTTTAAACAATGATACACAAAAGTATTGCTTGGAAAAGAAACTACTAATGTGGTGACATTACAGTAGAATAACTCCGTGGCCCAAAACCTTTGTTCGTCTTTAAATGGAGGTTCCTCTTTTGTAAGCCTGATCTTCAAAAAGGAGCTACGAAGCCACAATGTGTTGCAAGAGCAGAAACATGGCGTGCAGACAAAAAGGAAAAGAAAACTAAATACACAGTGACGAAAATGGCTGAAGTATTTCAGCGAACGTGGAGGCTAAACGAGTTAATGCTAAACAAGTAAGAACAATTTTACATGAACCTTTAACGCAATCGTAAAAACCTTCGTCTTATAATATTTAATATAAATCCACAACGACCTTATCTATTATAATAAAAAAAAAAACGTCTTGATAATAAAAGGAAACAGTGCATTTAGGAACCAGCCACAACCCAGCACAACAGTGACAGAGGAGCAGTGCATGAATGTGTACAACATGCAACCTGTCCTGTGCTTATGTGAAAGGAGCGGGTAAAAAGTGAAGTGGGACTAAAAAAAAAATAAAGAAGAAAAAAAGTGCTGAGGATGAATGTGAATTCAAGTAACAAGTTCTTAAGACAAAGCTCTGTTGCTTCGACGCCTTGTTCTCATCGGCTCCTACGGTGCTCTGTCACGCTCGTCGACGTCTCCAAAGCCTCCCCTTTTGCAGCATGGGACAGAAGCTCCACCCACTCGTCCATTAATTCTACATCCGGGGCACTGAAGAGCAGTGCATGCTGGGAGTGGCTGAGCCTGAACACATGCTTGCCTTCTGACTTCTCGGAGGGTGTTAACATTGTGCTGACCTCATAACCAGGTAGAGAGATGGTCCGGGCTCCGTGTGCATCCTGATGAGGAATATAAAGAATCATTGATTCATTATTGAATCGAATCAGCGTTTCTGGGTGTGGCTAATCAGAATACATTAACACGTTAGGTCATTTTAATATCCTGGGATAGGCTTCAAAATTAGTGTGAATAAGGGTTTAATAAAGGGTTTAATGTACCTATGAGACGATACAAAGGGCAGATTTCTTTAGTCATTCATGAAAATGGTGGAGATCAAAACATATAAATGAAATGAGGAGCAAAAGCACTCGAGCACTAGCTACAAAAATGCCAAAATTCACTCTTACAGCATTAATTTGAAAATTGTTTTGGACTTGCTTGGATGAGGACACCCAATATATGTTGCTCTTACACTCAAAAAAAGTGTTCATGGCTCAAGGCACAAAAAAAATATTGGAGATTAAAATGATTGGAGATTAGCATTTTAGGGTCATCAAGTCTCCCCAAATATTTAGCATTTTCATCTAACTACAAAATGCAAGCATTCAGAATTCACTAGACATTACTAGAGCTGTTTGTCTTTCAAAGGTGACGGGACTTTTGTGAAGAATGAGAAGATTTCTAAACGAAACTTTAGCTTTAGCTGCAAGCTAAAGCTGGGTCAAGGATGGATTTTCCAGCAGGAATGTGATCCAAAAACCACACAAAAATGGGTCGATGTACCACACAATGAAGTAGTCAATGAAGAAGGCCATCTCAGTCCCCTAACCTAAATACTTTTGAGACCACAAGAGTGGACTGAGGATGCTGGAGGATCTGGAGAGATTCTGTATTGTGGAATGGTCTCGAATTCCTTGCTTTGGGTTCTTTCATTTCAGCAAGCATTGTTTTTGTTTTTTGTTTAAGTTTGTTTAATTTGCACAGACTAAATCAACTTTAGTTAAAGGACAGCTTTCTCTAATATTTGTAGTGTGATACTCGGCTAATTAAATTTTTTTTTTTTGTGTACATTTGTTTTTGTGTACATTTGTTTTTGCCAGGTGCATGTACTGTATGACAGTTTGTGAAAACAAATTTCCCGTTAAGGGACAATAAACTATCTATCTATCTATCTAACCACAAAGGCATTTCTCATAATCTGTACAATTTAACCTTCATCACAATTGGTTGTATATAATCCTAATCTAATGCTTCTAAAGACGTAATTCTTTTTAAAAATATAACAATGTTCCAAGCACTTTCTAAAAGAAACCAAAATTGATTTAATCATAAATAGAAAAGAAAAAAAAGGATGAATAATCAAAATGAAAAATAATCATGTGAAGCTGAAGAGGGTGCAGAGACAGAGACTGGCTAAAGGTGAGTAAGCACCAGCCAGTCGATATGAGGTCAGGAGAAGACTTGAACAATCCACCTGACCTCAATCTTCCTAAAGAAGCAGACAAGATAAGCACAAAGACGCACACTGTACTACCTGGCTGCTGGTCTGTAGGTGAAGCGTTAGTGGTTCTGCTTTTGTTATGGACACCCAGGTCTTAGTCCAGGTCTTTCCCTTCTCCTGAACCAGGAGCTGGCTGCATAGTACATAACTGTTATCCACGAAGGAGAGCTGCTTCTGCAACACAATATGAGATCAGACACAATTGTATTACCTGCTTCTGTGTCATAGCAGTGTGTGTGTGTGTGTGTGTGTGTGTGTGTGTGTGTGTGTGTGTGTGTGTCTGTGTGTTTGCGGGGTGGATTTTGGGCTAAGCCTGTATACATATTTGGATATACATTTACCACATAAAACTCATAAGTCATGCCACTTAAGCACTGCTGTAACTCATTTCTTTTATCCGTACCTACACCGTTTCATTCCAGATGTGAGACAGCTGCTAAGAGAACTGGAAGAGGAGGTGGTGGTATATGGTAGTTGTGTAACAGCACACTTCTTTATATATGTGGGTGGCATGGTGCTTTGAAACATCTTTCCCATGTTGCATAAGTCATGGGAAATGATAGCTAGCTGTGGAACGGTAACTTCTGGTGCTAGTTTTTATTAGCTATTTAGCAACCAGTGACAAGAAATGACTCATTTATGGTTTGACGCATCTTACCTCTACTGGTGTTTTTTTCTTCTGCTCAACACTGCCCCCTGGCGTCCCATCAGCTCCATGCAGGACTTCGAAACACGGCTTACACACGCGGATGTTTTTGGTCTCTGACACCTTCGAGCATTTACCACAGACAGCCTTACAGGGGGCAGCAGAGAAGTACAAATGTCATACAAATGGCACAATCATTCAACATACCATCACCGTCCACTTTATTAAGAACACTTGTACTACTGAGCATTTATGTAGCTATCTAATCAGCTGATCATGTAGTAGTGGCGCAATACAACACATTATGCTTATAATGTTCACATCAAATATCAGAATGGGGAACAAAATGTGACCTCACTGACTAACCATGGCATGGATGTTGGTACCAGATGAGCTGGTTTGATAATTGCAGAAACTGCTGATTAGCTGGGAATTCACACACACCTCAGTCTCTAAAGGTTACACAGAACGAAACCAAAAAAGCATCCCCACAGCTGAAACTTTTCTGATGAGAGAGATCACAGGATAATGACCAGGCTGCTCTGAAAATCTATAGTACCTCAAAACAATCACTCTATAATCGTGGTGAGGACAAAAACATCAAGCCTTGAGGTGGATGAGCTATAACAGCAGAATACCACATCGGGTTCTTGCTCTTGGTGGAACCTGATGTGGCCTTCTGCTGTAGCTCATTGCACCTCAAGGCTTAATATTTTGTGTTTTCTGAGATGCTTTTCTGCTTTCCATGGCTATAAAGAGTCGTACATGAGTCCTTCTGGACAGTTCGAACCAATTTTCCTCTGAGCTCTTTTAACATGGCGTTTCCACACAAAAAACAACTCAACACTATGCTTTTTTGTTTTTTGCACCATTCTGTGTTAGAGACTGTTGTGTGTGAAAATCATAGATCAGCAGTTTTAAAATACTCACACAACCCATCTGGTACAAACATCCATATCACAATCAGAGAGTCAGGGAGATAACACTTTTCTTCAATGATTGATGTGAACTCTGAGCTGAAGCTCTTGAGCTCCGCTAATTACTAACAAATAATTCTGAAGCAGAAAGTAAATGAACAATGACTATGTAGGTTTTCATTTTCAGACAGTAATTTGGATATTATGGATTGGCAGGAGTGGCTTTTAAGTGGAAGCAGATAATATCTGAGACCTAGTTAATATACTGTATAGTAAACTTTGCCCCACATGAGCCATATATGAAGTTAGCACCGGCACTCACAGCTGAACAGTTCTTGCAGTGGTGCTTGCGTTTTGTGAAGTGAAAAGTCTCATTGCAGCCTTTACAAGTCTCTTTCTCCTTCTCTCGTTTCTTTGAACTCCTCTGCACACAGGATTCACACATGCACACACACACTTTCACAGCAATGCAATGCAGCACATAGTGTACCAAATGAGAGAGAGAAGAAAGAGAGAGAAGAAAGAGAAAGAGAGAGAGAGAGAGAGAGAGAGAAGAAAGAGAGAGAGAAAGAGGAGAGTGAGAGAGAAGAAAAAGAGAAAGAGAGAGAGACCGAGAGAGAGAGACAGAGAGAGAAAGAGGGAGAGAGAGAGAGAGAGAGAGAGAGAGAGAGAGAGAGAGAAGAGAGAGAGAGAGAAGAGAGAGAGAGAGAGAGAGAGAAAGAAAGAGAGAGAGAAAGAGGAGAGTGAGCGAGAGAGAAGAAAGAGAGAGAGAGAGAAAAAGAGAAACAGAGATTTCTACTCACTCTTTCATTCACACCTCCATCTGAATCCACAACTGCATTACTCCATGGAGTCTGTGTAGAGACAAAAAACATCAGGTTTAAGCAGTCATAAACAGGCCAAAAAAATATCTTTATATTATTGGTTTTTTTAATTATATAAATTTAATTCTTTTTTAATTCTACACTCCAGGAGCGCTAGTTTCCAGCACATACTTGGAATTCCCCAGCGTAAAGACATGATTTAATTCAGCAGTTTATTCTAGTCAAAGAGAACAATCAGAGTTGAAGTCTGCAGAACTGGTGCAGCTAGCTCGTTGTGTGTGTGTACGTTCACTCGTCTGATCTGCTGTGTGTTTCAGTGTTTTGCTTTCCCAGAACCGATCATTATATTAGCTCCAATATCTAATAAAATCACCTGATATTGTAAAATAAATAAATAAATAAATAAATAAATAAATAAATAAATAGATAAATAAATAAATAAATAAATAAAAAGGTAACAAAAAGTTACATAACAAATAAAAGGTAAAAAAAAAAAAAAAAAAAGGTAACAAAAAGGTACATAAATACATCAGCAGTAAACACAATTAATTGCTCAGCTGAACAGATGAAGAGTGCTGTACCGGTGAGTCGGGTATGTGCTCTTCATCACGGGATATGGAGCTGCTGAATGCTTTATTGAATGTCTCACTCTTCTGTTTTTGCTTATTGATTGTGGCCAAGATGACCTAAGACAGATAAAAGCATAGAGAGAGAGGGGAGGTGGTAAGGTCTGCGCTATCTGACACTCGTCTCATATCACACACCACTAAAGTTCATGCTTTATATTTAAATGTGTAAGATGTCACTTCCTCTTTACAGAGGAAAGTCATTCAACTCTCTCAAGTACTATAGCACTGTGAGACTAAAGTGCACACACACTCGCTCTCTCTCGCGCGCGCACACACTCACTCTCTCTCGCGCGCGCACACACTCACACTCTCTCTCGCGCGCACACACACTCACTCTCTCTCGCGCACGCACACACTCACACTCTCTCTCGCGCGCACACACACTCACTCTCTCTCGCGCACGCACACACTCACACTCTCTCTCGCGCGCACACACACTCACTCTCGCGCACGCACACACTCACACTCTCTCTCGCGCGCACACACACTCACTCTCTCTCGCGCGCACACACACTCACTCTCTCTCGCGCGCACACACACTCACACTCTCTCTCGCGCGCACACACTCACACTCTCTCTCGCGCGCACACACACTCACTCTCTCTCGCGCGCACACACACTCACTCTCTCTCGCGCGCACACACACTCACTCGTATACACGGACACCAATAAAACCCCACAAACAAACACAGACACATACAAACATCTTACCTGGATCCATTCCTGCTTTTCTTCAGCATTTCTGTAAATAAGAAGAACAGCTGTAAACAAACAAAAACAGACACCCACACTCACACATACCTACAATACAGCCCACACACACACACTTACCTGGCCTGCAGTTCGAGAGACCGCTGCTTGCCGATGATGGCAAAAGCATGAGCAAGGTTCTGCTTGATAGTCTCCTGAACCTGAAAAAGTAACGATTCATTAGTTCTTGTATACACACACCACATTTCCAGCTACACACTCTGAGTTGCAACAGAAATTCTATTTACAAATGATCACACACAATTATACCTCCATGCCTGCTATGTCAATTTTCTCTCTGACGCTAAACTTCTGTCCCATCAGCCTCAACTTGGGCACACAATACAGCAACATGTTGTTGAACTGCCAAGAAAACGTATAAAATTCGATCTGTGTATATACGTTGAAGACAATTTCCTACTCAACTTATTCAGAAATATTTTCAATTATTTTGTCAAATCTTGATGCAATAATCACATTATCATGAATACAGACTCACCAGGTAGAGGTATCTGTCCTGGGCTGTGCCGTTTTTAGCAGACATCTTCTTTATATGACCCTCTTTGATAAGTTCATTAGCAGGATTAACGATTTCCTCGATTTCCCCACCGAGTCGTTCATACACCTCTAGCAGCTTATTCATCTTCTCCTAAGGATGCATGCACATTAAAAACTTTTCAGTCTCTACCATATGACCTCGTCTGCTGTCTCCCAGCACACAATAAGGAAACATATAATCTTGTGCTCCGGGGTTATAAAGATTACACAGATTAAACAGACTACACAGGTTACTCATGTGCTTGCTTTTCTTTATTATTTCTTTCTTTCTATTTTACCTCAGAAACTTGTGCTGTATAAACTGGTCATGTACTGGGATTATTTTGATTATTAAGATCAATTTGTAAAATGAATAAGTGTTTTTAAAAATAGACAGATAGATAGACAGCTAGTCAGAAAGACAGACAGACAGACAGACAGGTAGATAGATAGATAGATAGATAGATAGATAGATAGATAGATAGATAGATAGATATACAGACAGACAGATAGATGGACAGATGAATAGATATATAGACAGACAGACATATATATAGACAGACAGATATATAGACAGACAGGCAGACAGACAGATAGATAGACAGAGAGATAGATTATTAGCTTTTTAACTAATTTAATAAATTAACTGAGAGAAAGATTTGGGGGGGGTATTAAGTATATCACACACACACATGGTTTAAATTGGTATGTGTAAGATATCACTTCCCCTTTAAAGAATAAAAGTAATTAAATATGCAAAGAGATATAGCAGAATGAGACTAAACTGGAAGGTCAGTATGTGTATAGACAGACAGACAGACCAACAGACAGATAGACAGACAGACAGACAGACAGTTTGTTAGCTAATTAATTAACTAAATCATAATTGACTTTATTAAATCAATATAAAATTCACCCTTAATTAGGAACGAGTAATCCATTAGACTAAACAAACAGCAATGATGAGAGAAACTTGTTACACATTTGCCTACAAGTCTATTATCAGTGAACATAGACAGGAAGTGGAAACCGTACATCCTGTCAGACGACATGTTGACATGCTGGGGCGAGGGGAAGAAAGAGCTGCACTTACCATCTTCTTAATAGCGGCATTAGAATGATTAGCTGCTGTGGAGATCAAATCTAGAGCCTCTGAAAAAGTGAGACAGAACCAGTCAACACAACACAACACAACCCAACACAACACATGGTTTAAGTTTAGAAACAGACAGGATGATGACGACCACAGGTCAAACAGCACTAGAAGGATCTTTACGGACCTTTTACGGCTATATGATGAAGTTAAAACAAAAACCTATGAGATTATCAGAAATATTTCTGGTAATATTTGACCGATGAATAAGAAGAAAAGTGAATGATCGTGCATACAAAAGTATAACAGTCATGTAGATGAAACGTAAATCCTTTAATGCACCAGCTCGTGAGGATTTTATTAATAGGTTTGATTTGTTCATATGGTTCAGATAGCAGGCATGTTTGTGGCATAAAGATAAACCTCTGGAAAGGAAGTGCTGTTTGCCGTTAAAGTTGTCATGCCTTTAAACTAACTTTATTTAGATTTTAGTATCAAACATTATATAATGTTTAACTTAACATCTTTCTTTTCCTCCTATAATGTAATAAGGGTCAAACACTGTAACTGCTCTGCAATTTAAAGGGAACAGGCTAAAGGGAAGAGGAAGCGTGGAGTCTTGCTAAAGGTTGAAATTGGTCTCAAGAACACACACAGACACACAAGCATGCAAAAAAAGGTTCTGCTTACACTGCATTGTATACAAATGCAGATAATATAGTGACGAGTCAACTTACTCTCCGCGTCTTTCCTATCTGGTGCATCACTGGGGAGTTTCTTCAGGTAATCTTTAAGGAGGAGTTCATAACGTGGAATACGCTGCACTGGCTCCAACATGTGATGCTGCAATGTCAGGTTACCACATACATCCTGCTTCTGCATACCCACAAACATAGAAATACAGCTGAGTATTCACCAGCAAGAGTGTTGTTTTTTTCTCTTGCTGTCTTAGACAAAGTCCTAGTAAAAAATAATAACACGACAGCTAACAAGAATATTCCGGTCTTTAGCCGAGTTCACAAAATTAGCAATCTAGTTACTAAGAAGGTTTATTTGATCGTGGGACTCTTTTCACGTCTGTGTAACTAAAAATATGTTCAATAATTCAACTAATTTTACTAACAGGTCGAATGTACTGATGATTCTCATATAACTCCATACGTTTCCTAGCTCACTAATAACAGACGTCCATACTCTGACCCTGACCTGGATATTCTGAACCACGCTTTTGAACTGGGTTGACCTCTGGGTCCAAGTGTTGACCAAGTCCATTGCAGGATCAAAGTTTTTGACGTATTCCCCGTACATCTTCATAAACGGAGCTAACTTCTGCAGGATGTCACCTATACGTGGATTTGTGTTCCTGTAAGGCAGACAGATACACAAACACAATGTCACATGCAATCACCTGTACAAAACTGATAATGTAAAGCCATTCTTCTGACAGATTCACACACACATGCCACATTTCTCCATCATCACAGATAAGGACAAAGAGGCATTTAAATAAAACTTAAATAAAACCTTCGTGCACATACCTAAATGTAAAGTGTAAACATGTGCACACACATACGCCATTTTTGTGAAAGACCGCCAATAACTTTTTAGAGTACAACAAGAAACAACCAACAACAACAACAACAACATGAAGGAAAAGTTCAACCTTAAAATGAGCAATGACAATTAACCACATTGTATTGTGCAAATGCCACATGGTGGGTTTGCATTTTAGTTCCTTTTTGTGTTTTGGTGTATACTAATGATCTATCGTCTTTCGCATGTATTGTCGTGCCAGAATTAAAGAAATCTCACCACTCTTTCGTAATTCGTGTCTGTAGCTCTGGCAGCAGGAACTGATTGTGGAAGCAGTAGATGGAGGAGATGTTTGAGAAGATCCCATTAATAACATCTATAGGAATCCCTGCTTCTGTCAACTTAGTACAGAACACCTGTAATGAGACAGACAGAGAGAGAGAGAGAGAGAGAGAGAGAGAGAGAGAGAGAGAGAGAGAGAGAGAGAGAGAACAATAAAAGAGAGTTACCAATAAAAAAATAAAGGTTCTATAAACTCTAACTCTTCCCCTGAAAAAAGCAGGTCAGTATATAAAAGCCCACGGATTTAATATGTAAATAAAGACAATCTTTATCCTTCTTGTCCTGTTTACTACAAAAGGTACCTATTAATTGAGATGGAAACCATATCCTTTATATCACTCCATATTCTGATTAAACTTTTGTACCCTTCAGTGAAAAAGGCTTGCACTGCAGCCATTTCACATTAACTATTTTGACAAAGAATATATTCCAAGCATCATTTATTTGACTTGTCTTTCAACTGAATATAGAAACATGAGTCTCTCGAAACTAATGGCACAGGGGCTTGGGGTATTAAAAAAAACAAACATAAAAAAAAACAACATCATGCATTTGGGTTAAGACGCTAGAGATCCCAAAATGAAACAAGTCATCTCAAACAGGAAGTAGACGTGTGAGGCGGTGTGTAAGCCAGTGAGATTTACCTGATCTAGCAGGTTGAGTCGTTTGACATAAGCTTCCTCGGTATGGAGGAGTTCTTGCGCGATGTTGAACAACTTCTGAGATTCTGACTGCGAACCCTGTGAATGAAAATGAGATGGGAAATAATATTACTCTCAGCAAGTGAACGATGCTTACTGAAATTTTTCTCAAGGGTCTGTAAGAGACGTCTGGGGTGTTGAGTAAATGTCGTGTAAAATCTACAAACCTTGCGGCAAAGTGATGCACCTTAAAGCGATTATAATTAATGCATGTTGCCTCTTCTGGCATTTTTAAACTCTGTGTCTGATGGAGAAGGAAGTGCAGCTAATGTGTGCTTAAATATATTTAATCAAACTAGTTTATTGTGAACGTGAAAAATTTCTTTTCATATTCTCATGGTGCAAAAACTAGCTCTCATCCTAACCCATCCTAACCGACCCTCTTCCTCTCTTCCTATCACAGAGCACTAATATTCATGCAGAGTAAACATTAGCAAACTATAAAAAATCATATAATATAATATAATAAGAAATAATGTAACAAAAAGAAGCATTTGGAAATCGGGAGCTTTCACATTAACAAATCATTAAAGTCCATCTTAACATTATACATTCCTCAAGCCCAAAAAGGGCTTCAATATCATCATTAGATTTTGTGCTTTCACTGCAACTCGTCCTATACGAGCCAGAAAAAAATTGTGGTTTTAAAGTGACCTTGTGTTTGAGAACGGTGCTACAAAGACTAGATCAGGAAATGGGGGATGATGGGTAAACACAAACTGAATGACATGTTTGGCAACAAAACCTCATGAAGACCTTGCAGTAGAGCTTAATACACCCCGGAGGCAAACACAGAACTTGGCTACTCATCATTTACTTTCTTCCCTTTCAGCTTTTTTCAGTCTCTCCTTGTTGTAAATGTGCCAGACATGATAGCTGAATCACTAAAAATGTCACATGTCTCATTACACAAACTCACACACACACACACACACACACACACACACACACACACACAACAAAAGCCAAAGGTCCTCACCTGGTCAAAAATGCTCCTACACTTGTGAGGACATATGGTCAATCACCAAGACAAAAATATTTCCTCAGACACACACACACACACAGGCTGTTAGGGTGTGTTCATTGGGCGCATACATGTGCAAGACGTTTTCCGGTGGAGATCAGAATGAAAGAACAAATGCTTCCTGACACACCTGGATGTTATAACAAACACTTAATACATCTTGCTACTGTTTCTGCTGCTCTTACCTGAACGATCTCTCTATTCTATTCTCTATTCTCATTGTACATTAAGCTGCTTAAACTGACTCTGTAACATCTCTGTTTCTCTGTCACAATCTCAAAGATCAAATTCATCCCAAATGTGGGTCCTTGACCTTAATATAAAGCAAGACTGTTGGCCAACAGCTTGTATAATTGAATGAATTTGAAACTGAGGCTGAAGACTAGTTTGTTCTTTGCCTTCACACCACACCTGTGGTGCTTTGTTCCAGAGTTGCACTGCGTAGTAAACGTGTCCATTTACAGAGGCTTTTTCAGTAAAACGCAAACGATTGGGAAAGCAAAGACTGAAGGATAAAAGGAAAGAAACAGACAGCTAGACAAATATAGACCGTAGAAAGAGCTGAACCTTATACAGGTTTTGCCTGTAACCTGTCAGAATACAAAACAGGAAGACACAATGCATAAACAAAAGACGGCATGAAATGAATGACGCGGATGACTAGAACCACTCCGGAAACTACCGGCATGCCTTGTTACTAGAGAGAAAGAGAAATACCGTTTTCACCGGTGCTGAGAGACGACAGGGGGAGGAGGACACGTGCCTGTCTTTTACATCCCTTTATTTTTTCTTTAAGCCTGGTGAAGTCGTTGTTTGATGTGCGCTCATACTGCTAATATAGCTTTATTTAATAATACAAGAAAAAGAGAAAAAGAGTACAACACAGGCTCGGTTTTAGTCTGCTATCTGCTCAATCGCTTTTCCTCAAATTCCCCAGAGGAAATGCACAGTTTCACACATTCTTCTGCTTGCACCTTATATTCACTTGTACTATAATGTCACTCAGATCTGGAGCCATGTTCACTAACACACCACTTCATCTGCACCCTGTTTACTTGTACTGTATAGAATCGCTTAAGTAGCAACTGTTTTATTGAGTTTTTATTTCAATATAATAAAGAACAAGAATACAGAACAAAGACAGACCCAACCAAGCCAGTATCTTCCTCCTGAGCCATCTCGATATTGATATAAAACAAAAACACAAAAATGTTAGGTAGAAAACCCTTTTTTCTGTTCATAAAATCCATGTGTCTGGACTCTTAGTGCTTTACTGCTATCCTCACCTCAGCAGTCAGTGCTACTCTGCTAGATGACCCGTTTAATCTAATCTAAAAACAGCAGTTTCACGGTCTTTCAGTACTCAGCTGATCACCACAGACCATACACACAACACACAAACACGCATACACTACATGAACACACACTCCATGCCCAAACACACACTCCATGAACACACACTCCATGCCCAAACACACACTCCATGAACACACACTCCAGGCCCAAACACACACTCCATGAACACACACTCCATGCCCAAACACTCCATGCCCAAACACACACTCCATGCCCAAACACACACTCCATGCCCAAACACACACTCCATGAACACACACTCCATGCCCAAACACACACTCCATGAACACACACTCCATGCCCAAACACACACTCCATGAACACACACTCCATGCCCAAACACTCCATGCCCAAACACTCCATGCCCAAACACACACTCCATGCCCAAAAACACACACTCCATGAACACACACTCCATGCCCAAACACACACTCCATGAAACACACACTCCATGAACACACACTCCATGCCCAAACACACACTCCATGAACAAACCCCCACCCAAACACTCCATGAAACACACACTCCATGAACGCGCACACCCAAACACACACTCCATGCGCGCACCCCACCCAAACACACACTCCATGAACGCACACCCCACCCACACTCCATCCCGCAACACACCCCCAAACACACACTCCATGCCGAACACACCCCCAAACACACCCCTCCATGAACGCACACCCCACCCAAAACACTCCATGCGCAAACACACCCCCAAACACACACTCCATGCGCGCACACACACACACACTCCATGCCCAAACACACACTCATGAACACACACTCCATGCGCGCACACACACACACACTCCATGCGCGCGCACACACACACACTCCATGCGCGCACGCACGCACACACACACTCCATGCGCGCACGCACGCACACACACACACTCCATGCGCGCCACACACACACACTCCATGCGCGCGCACACACACACACTCCATGCGCGCGCGCACACACACACTCCATGCGCGCGCAGCGCACACACACACTCCATGCGCGCGCGCGCACACACACACTCCATGCGCGCGCGCGCACACACACACTCCATGCGCGCGCACACACACACACACACTCCATGCGCGCGCACACACACACACTCCATGCGCGCACACACACACACTCCATGCGCGCGCACACACACACACTCCATGCGCGCGCACACACACACACTCCATGCGCGCGCGCACACACACACACTCCATGCGCGCAGCGCGCACACACACACTCCATGCAGCGCGCACACACACACACACACTCCATGCGCGCGCACACACACACACACACTCCATGCGCGCGCACACACACACACTCCATGCGCGCACACACACACACTCCATGCGCGCGCACACACACACACTCCATGCGCGCGCGCACACACACACTCCATGCGCGCGCGCGCACACACACACACACTCCATGCGCGCGCACACACACACACTCCATGCGCGCGCGCACACACACACTCCATGCGCGCGCACACACACACACTCCATGCGCGCGCACACACACACACTCCATGCGCGCGCACACACACACACACACTCCATGCGCGCGCACACACACACACACACACACTCCATGCGCGCGCACACACACACTCCATGCGCGCACGCACGCACACACACTCCATGCGCGCACACACACACTCCATGCGCACGCACACACACTCCATGCGCACGCACACACACTCCATGCGCACGCACACACACTCCATGCGCACGCACACACACTCCATGCGCGCGCACACACACACACACTCCATGCGCGCGCGCACACACACACACTCCATGCGCGCGCACACACACACTCCATGCGCGCGCACACACACACTCCATGCGCGCGCACACACACACTCCATGCGCGCGCACACACACACTCCATGCGCGCGCACACACACACTCCATGAACACACATTCCACACCACACCAAAAAGAATCACCAGTGGCCAGGCCAACGTGGTTAAGATATCAGTTCAAAAATGTAATTTTCTGCGACCCCAAACTTATCAAAAACACACCAGCTACTTCATGAAGGGAGATAAATGGGAAAAACAGGAAGTTGGCATGAGGTTACACATGCCAACGCTACGCCATGCTGTGTCATGCTGTAATGAGTCTCGATTACACACTAATACCAGTGATGTGTGTGTTGTATGTATATGATCATACTTTGACTTCAAGGCTCTCAGGTTCTTCACTGCTTCCTTCATCCAAGTCGCTATCTTCGTCCTGCGTTGAGTCCCGCTTGTTGCTAGTGGTGATGCAAGACACGCTCTCTGTTTCTGTAGCTATGCTGTCGTTCCTGTCTTCCTCTTCGATGGGGACCTCATTTGGAAACGCCTCTCCCTCGGCTCCGCAGGACGGGCTGTCTATTCCGCTGTCGCGATTCGGGATCTTTCTGTTCGCTTCAGTCACGTCGTTAACCTGCCCTTCACACGGGCCGCCTATTAAACTTCCATCATGTCCTGTCTCGATACTGTTGTGATCTCGGTCTTCAACTGTAAGCTCAGCGTTGTTGTGAGTATCATCAGAGTCACTGTGATTAATATCCAAATCCCTGCTGTGGCACTCTTGGTCAAGTTTATCTTGACTGCCTGAGTCATGGACGCAGGCTATTCGTAAAATGTCTAAAGAGGGCAATTCCATATCCTTTTTAAGTGCAAGTTCATCCAGATAGGACATGTTCCCAGAGTTGTTCCCTTCGGACTCACTAAACTGAGGCTGTTCTGTGATTTCAGGTGCTGGAGCCTCCATCCTCAGGTGCAACCGGAGGGCACTTTTGGTCTGGACTCCCAGAATTGGGGCCCTGAAAGGGAACAAACATGCATACAAATATGAGCTGTTATTTTTCTTTTTAGGTGAACGAAGAGAATATCTCAGGACTGCCATAAAAAAACACTGCTCAGGCCTTTAACCTGCTCAGCTCGGTGTATGAATCATATCTCAGCTGTAGATTGCTGCTTGCTCCTGTTTAGCACTATTAAAATTTTTTTTTACCCTAGTTAGCTGACCAACCTTATTCAAGTTTTTATATTAAGATACCATATTAGACATAAATGACTCAAGCTGCATCTTTGAGTATTAATAAAAAATATCAAGAAAATCAAGTAACCAAATCATTGCTAGTTCTTACTACTAACACATCTGTAGTTATAATTCAACTCAACAAGCATTTCTAACTCTACCTTAATTCTATGTTACAGATGGAATACAGTGGCACATCTTGCATAAATATATACTGTATATTTTAACACGTTTGCTCATATTTTTATTTACGATCTTAGAAATTAAGGTACTAGGCTTGGCCTTTTCCTTCTCTCTGTAGTGATACTCTTAATGGACAGGTGCATGAGGTGTGTAACATTCAGACTAGTCCTTAAGGTCTAATCACTAACCACTTAGTGTGTCTAACATTCAGACTAGTCCTTAAGGTCTAATCACTAACCACTTAGTGTGTCTAACATTCAGACTAGTCCTTAAGGTCTAATCACTAACCACTTAGTGTGTCTAACAGTGGCACATCTTGCATAAATATATACTGTATATTTTAACACGTTTGCTCATATTTTTATTTACGATCTTAGAAATTAAGGTACTAGGCTTAGGCCTTTTCCTTCTCTCTGTAGTGATACTCTTAATGGACAGGTGCATGAGGTGTGTAACATTCAGACTAGTCCTTAAGGTCTAATCACTAACCACTTAGTGTGTCTAACACTCAGACTAGTCCTTAAGGTCTAATCACTAACCACTTAAGTGTGTCTAACATTCAGACTAGTCCTTAAGGTCTAATCACTAACCACTTAGTGTGTCTAACACTCAGACTAGTCCTTAAGGTCTAATCACTAACCACTTAGTGTGTCTAACACTCAGACTAGTCCTTAAGGTCTAATCACTAACCACTTAGTGTGTCTAACACTCAGACTAGTCCTTAAGGTCTAATCACTAACCACTTCGTGTGTCTAACCACTTCCTCAACTGTTTTCATTCACTAATCATGTGCCTCAATTTAAGGTACAAAATTATATATATTAAGGGTACAAAAGATGGATTATTAATGGGATTAGACCAGAGACTAAATAAATAAATATAAAAAACACAAAAAAGTAGATATAGTGGTACATTTTTGTTGCAAAAGTGTCGGCTAATCATTTTAATCTCAACTGATCTTTCTTTAACAGAAATTTTCCATCAGTCAACATCATCAATTACTAACATTATGAAAGTACACCTGGGTTACCGTGCAACTTACCCAAAATGTTTTCTCTAGATATACTTGCTTCCCACAGTACAGCAATTCAAATGCAATTTAAAAACACTGTAGGTTTGCAGTATTTAAACAAAAGCGCATGAAATTCATGGATAGGGCTTTGTTTCGGGTATTGCTAATTACATTAACGATTATGGTAGGGTTGGTTATATTTGAGTGTTAGAAGAGACATTATCTGTGTGGTTACTATTCAACTATTTTTATCAACTGCGATCTGGGTTACAAAGCAACATAAGCAGTAGAGCTAGCTAAATGCAACTCAAGCTGACGTTAGGTGGGTGGATGCAATGTGAGTATTTTGGAGATAAATCATTTGAAATCCAGCACTCTGTTACACATGTGAAGTTACGGAAAAGACAACGTACTTCACCCGCTGTCAAGACGTGCTTCTTATGCCTTAATTAGCCCAAACTGAAGTTGGGGTATTTACAGTAGTAAGATGTACTATTACGTTTTAACAGCATGTGCAGTTTACACACAGAGCTACAACCATATAAGAGACATTAATTTACAGCTGGATCTCTAGTCAATGAAGCACTACATTGTTATCTCGATACATGTAAAAGAAAGAGTACAAAATTGAGAAGGATGGTGAGAAAACGGCAGATGAGGCAGAATGGGTCATAAGTAAGCAACAGCAAACATTTCTGATGACCAAGAACATATATCGGCACACACAGCTCAGCTTTGCAGCTATAAGATATAGTAATAATGCTTTAAAAACATAAGAAACATGAAGATGATTTCAAAGATATACATATCCAAACACTTTATCCTTACCTGGAGTTTTCAAACTTCTCAATGAGGAGGCACACACTCTTGGCAGGATGCTTCTGCTGCTTGGATGCGAGTGGTTTGGGTGGAGGGATTGGGAGAGGACGACAAGGCGCTGGAGGGATTTGCTGTTGCTGCTTGTCCTGCCGCAAAGCCTGAAGGTGTCTGGGCTTAGGGGGCACTTAGAAGAAGAAAAAAAAAACAGGAGAAGCGAAAAAAAAAAAAAAAAAAATCAGACAAGTCGTTGCAGCGTGATGATACCCCACTTTGAGTTACTCAGCATACGACCATATGATGAAGCCTCCATATTGTGAAGTCCGAGTCCAGCGATTATAGACAAACTAACAGCGTTCAACAAACAGACAACAAAAAGGTGCAGACTAGCCGCTCACACATGCAAACGCTTCCTGCTTTTGAACAGGAAGTAGATATTCAGTCATACTGTGGTTGCACAAGAATACATTTGCCGGAACGCAAACCCACAAAGTTTTATATGTCCGTCTGAGCGCAAGGTCTGTGTGCAGAAACACACAACATGCAAAATGTATAAAGTGAGTCTATATTTGTGTAGTGCGAGTTTGATCTGATGCATATGCGAGTCAGACACTAGACTCAGGCTTGTGTGCAGATATGTGCAGTGTTTCTGAGCTGTGCTCTTCACACTTCCTTCCTCTCACACTGTCACTACTACTACTGAAAAAAACTTCAAACAAGCACGTACAAACACACATGTGAATTACAAGAGACAGAATGCACAGAAGTGATGAATTCCAGAAAGACTCTTTTAGATGTCTTCTTTAACCTACATGTAACTAAAAAAAGGGACACTCAATAGTAAAACCTGTCTATAATTTCCACCGTGGCCAAAAACACAGCAAGGTGTAGTGCAAGTTCAAGTTAATGCTTCTTCAAGCTAACAGCTGACCCTGATCATTGTTTTGAAATGTTAGCAACCATGCTAGAGTACACTATTAATTATAGAAATCAAACTAAACTAACAAACAAGTGCAAGGATGAACTTAATAAAAAGGGGTACTTCACGCCTGACAATGCCCCCTGGTGGGATGCCCTGAGGGTTTCAGGATTATTTAAACACTACTTAGACTAAATTGATAGCAGAGAAAGAAAAAAAAAAAAGGAAATTGCAAAAACAAGGAAATAGAAACAGGATATAGAAATGAAGAAATACCGGCTCTACTGCATGCTTTTTTTTATCATTAAGTTTGCTTAATAAGGCAGAGACTTAATGCTTTACATAGACAATAAGTTTTATTCTCTATTAATAAAAAATTATTTTTCTCTGTTGCACTTTATAATTCAAATTCAATAAAACGCTTTCAACGACTGTCCATTTTATCAAAACTATAATCAATCAGAATAAGGTCAAAAGGGGGGGATTTAAAAAAAAATTAAAACAGAAAAAGATAGAATGAGATAAAAATGAGATTAAATGAACTGGTGAAATTGCTGCACAAAGTAGAGTAGCATAAGAAAAGCAAAAAAAGCAGCATATGAAACGATTCTGTGACTGATGAATACAGTGCTATGAATATAGGATGACTTCTAGTGCACAGTCATCCTACACTAATACATTAGTAGTGTTTTCTTCATAAAACAAACAAAAACAAAAAAAAAAACATCAAATATGACACATTTTTCCAAAGAAACACTGTCGATCTTTTCTTCCCAAAATGGCCTGGCTCTCATGTTATCACTGCTCTGATGTCATACCAGCATGTAATGTTAATACTGAGCATTCCTATTGGTAATATTTTACATGATCATGTCCCTGCATTGTTCCTTAGAAACCATTTGCAGTAATTTGCTATGCTATTTCAGTTCAGTATTTTGTGCAACCCTAATAAGCAATTGAGACTTAACACACACACACACACACACACACACACACACACACACAGGTATAGAATAACCATGTAGTCAACAGTGTAGCTCTGATGTGATAGTCAGGATATTTTCACTGTTCTATATGTTCTATAGGTAACAGGTTTGGTCATTCATGTTCCCTTAAAGCACACTTAAATAAAACGAGACCAGCCATTCCAGATGTTCCTTCTAAAGTGTCTGTTTTGTAGTTCTGGCCTCAGCCTGGTTCTTGTAAAACATAACACTAAAAATGATTGATTACTGTATAAACCAAACCCTAACCTGAGCTGGAGGGAACAGATAAGTTCTGTCTCACACTGAAGCAATTTGAGCTGCGTCCCAAACGACTATGCACTTAGACTATGCACTCTGTTGTCTAGTGTATGAACTGTAGAAAGGTAATATCGTCTCAAATGGAACACTTTTTAGTCACGAGAAGTAGATGGAAAAGGATGTCAAAAGAGAGTAGAGTGACGCCACTAGGTTTAGCAGCGAGGTGAATTTTTAAGACGTGAAATAAAACACACGACGTGAGATAATTGCTAAGATGTCTTGTCCTCGAAAGTGTTGCTGGCCATCTTGAAATTTTTTTTGTCATCCAGCATCAATGCCTGGTAGCCTCTCCCCTCTTCCACTACGTAAACTACGTCATGAAGTGTCCAGCATTCCACACTTTGTTTTCTCAGTTGAATAATAAGTGCATCATCCGGTTAACTTGAAGTGCACTTCCTCATGTTGGAATTTTCAGTGTGAACACACTACTCACACTGCTTATACTACAGAATGACACAGAATAGTGCATACGTACACAGCTTTAGTTCCACAATGGTGGGGCAGGTTAAGAGAAAAGGACTTGTGTGTGAAAGCAAGTAAAATCATACACTGTACTGTACAACTAGACAGATATAGATATTTATATTTTATAGATATTAAACACGAATTAAGAGCAGCGTGACGCACCACACTATGTTAACACCAGGAACTGATCTGTCCTCACTCGAGGACAAACAAAACCCTCGTCACATGCCTGGATAAGCAGGTGATGATCTGCATGTACCTTGAGGTCTCTGTGATGTTGGCTTGCTCGGCGCAGCTGAAGGATCTTGGCAGGGCTTCCCAACAATGTGTTTGTGACATGATCTGGGAAGAGGTGAGGATGTCTTTTTCAACACCAAATCCAACGATCCACAGGAATACTGTACGAGTGAGGAGGAGAGGTCTAGGAAGAGAAAGAGAGGAGGGGAAAAACAAAACAAATGGCTAAGATTCAACACACTTAACATAGTGCTTCTTTCTTTTACCAGAATACCTGAAACTAGAGGAGATGCTTGACCTTTACCAGATCCCCAAATCAGCAGAATTTACCGAAAATTTCTTAGTTTATCAGGGCCAAATTGAGTCAGTAGCTCCACCTACAGGTTGAGTATCAGGGTCCTTCTTAACAGGATCTATTTATACCCAAGTAGCCTGAAAATGTTCTGATTAAATCATTGCTTAATAATTTTAATGTATTTATAAGGTGTGTTACAGCAGAGTGAATATAAGCTTTGCTACAATAACAATAGTAATAATAATAATAATAATAATAATAATAATAATAATAATAGTAATAATAATAATAGTAGTAGTAGCAGTAGTTCCTAATGACTTTCTGTATTATTTCCTTCTCTGTCTCTCAGTCTCTTTTTCTTTACGTCAGCCTTTATAATTATGATCACACTTTGTTTGTCCCTAACGCCCTGCATTATGGAATATTTGTTTGAGTGTGAAAGCTTCCATAAACTATTATTCACCTCTAACATCCCACACACACACACACACACACAG
>JAUCMX010000007.1:8650812-8735884 GCA_033459395.1 Hemibagrus guttatus
GACAGACAGAAAGAGAGAGACAAAAAAAAGAGAGAGAGAGGATGACAAAGAGAGAGAGAGAGAGAGAGACAGAGAGAGAGAGAGAAAGACAGAAAGAGACCGAGAGAGAGAGAAAGAGAGAGAGAGACAGAAAAAAGATAGAGAGAAAGAGAAAGACAGAGAGAGAGGCAGGAAGAGACAGAAAGAGAGATAGAGAGAGAGAAAGAGACAGACAGAAAGAGACAAAGAGAGAGCGCACGAGAGAGACAGAAATAGAGAGAGAGACACACAGAAAGAGAGAGAGAATGACAGAAAGAGGGAGAGAGAGAGAGACAGAGACAGAAAGAGAGAGACAGAAAAATGAGAGAGACAAAAAGAGAGAGACACAGAGAGAGAGAGAGAGACAGACAGACAAAGAGAGAGACAGAAAAAAGAGAGAGAGAGGATGACAAAGAGAGAGAGAGAGAGAGCATGAGAGAGAGAGACAGACAGAAAGAGAGAGACAGAAATAGAGAGAGAGAGACACTGAAAGAGAGGGAGACAGACAGAAAGAGAGAGAGAATGACAGAAAGAGGGAGAGAGAGAGAGACAGAAAAATGAGAGAGACAAAAAGAGAGAGACACAGAAAGAGAGAGAGAGAGAGAGAGAGAGAGACAGACAGACAGAAAGGAGAGAGACAGAAAAAGAGAGAGAGAGAGAGAGAGAGAGAGAGAGAGAAGGGCAATGCAATGCATCAGCTCTAAAGCAGACAAATATTATGTACACAAATTTGGTCACTCTCGTAAAAGCATTTTCAGTACTATTAAATGAAGGACATTTTCAGGTTGTTTAGAGAAATTTAATCACTAATGCTGTCTAATTAATGATTATGAATGATCTGGGTATTTAACTACAATACAGAACAATCTGAAATGTTCAGCCTACCAGACCTGAAATAACCAGCAGACACTTCCTCAACATTCACCACAGCACTGTAGTTCAGATAATTGCCTGCAGCGACTTTATTTATCATCATCTCCTCTTTCAACATGTTGCACAGACATGCTGCCTTTAAAAATATATACATGCTGCGTCATTGCAAACTGGCACCACTGCACCCTATGGCGGTGGAAACTGCTGTTGGTAAGTGAGACGTGAACTGAAATTGGTATTTCTCACATTCTGTTTCAATGGTTTGAGTGCACCATTACTGTCAACTCTGGGAAAGTTACTTGTTTGTACGCTCGTGTCGCCTCAGGTCTCTATCACAGTAGCAGTACACTGCAAGTGGTTATATACGACTCTATTACAGACCTTGTTTAGCATTCTTCAGCAGAGGCACCATAAATATGACTGAGTGACAGAAAGAAAGACATAAAGAAAGCAGAGCAGCCCCTGAAGTAAACTCATCTGTTATGATCTCGGAGGCACAAGGTCTGAATCATGCTGGATGTATGACAAAAGTTGTTTGTTTTATATAGATTTAAACGACAGAGATAAATGCACATTAGGAAAAAACAGAGGTACAAGTCTTTCTGATGAAAAGATACAACACACACAGAGTCCTTTTTTAAATCAGACCAGAGGGAGATACAGTCTACTTCCCTTCCGCCTCGGTCTCTCCCCATCTCTAAATGATTCAGTGTGTGTGTGTGTCTGTGACGGAGGAAAAGAGAACAAACAAAGCGTGCAAAAGTAGGCTAAGACTAAAGTCAGGTCAGCTAAATCAGGGCGAGCGAATTAGTTCAGAGTGTGGGCCTGATTACAAAAACAAAACCAGTAGAGGCACTAAAAAAATGTTTTCTCCCCCCTTTCTGTGTATTCAGTATTACTTTTGTAAATGCCAAAGAGGCCAAAATAATTGTGAATCGTTTAATCTGCAGAATAAAAAGTTGGCAAAGGAAAATGATCATCTCAAAAGCTCAACTTTTCTGATCTTTGGTGTAAAGGTTTATCCACCCAGGATGTGCCTCTAGGTGTCTGACGTCAAGGCACACACCCACAAACCTATTTGGTCTGACCTTCCTATGACACGATTACAAAATCTCCCAAGGATTATAACGAGAATGAATTTCACTTCAATTAAAGTTACACCTACTAGCCCTACCCCATATACTTCTACCAGATTATCCGTTTACTTTACATCTGCACTCATATACGTCGCTCTAAATAGCTTCAGTTTGTTTGATTACTTACTCTATCCCAATTTTTGTTACTCAGAGTTGTCACCAGTCCCTGTACCCTGTTCATCAGGTAACACGGAACACCACGTCCAGCCGTGGTTAAAATGTGAACCAGCAAGGAAGGTGTGTCTAATAAAGTGGCCAGTACGATTACACTGTGAACTGCTTTGCTGTTGAAAGAGGACACTACCATTAGGGAACACTGTTGCCAAGTAGACTTGATCTAGGACTTGTTAAAATAACATCCACATGACTATCAGAACTCAAGGATTCCCAGCAGAACATTGCCCAGAGCATCACACTGCACCATCTACATGATGTAAAAGAAATGTATAGTGGCTCTTCAGACCAGGCCACCTTCTTCCATTGCTTCATGGCCCAGTTTTAATGCACACATGCCCATTGTAGGTGCTTTCGCTGGTGTACAGAGGTCAGCATGGGTGCTCTGATACGTCTGTGGCAAGACAGCCCTATAGCTGTGACTAGCAATCCGTGATAAATGTGACTCCTTTCCATCATAGCCAGCATTACGTTTTCAGGAATTTGTGCTCCCGTAGCTCGTAGGATCGGACCAGACGGGCTAGTCATGACCCTATCACCGGTTCAGTGCTTGTGCTTCCTTGGACCACTTGTGGTAGGTACTATCAACTGCATACCACCACCATTGCAGTTCAGTCTTTGTCACAGTCGCTCAGATCCTTGCCCAGTTTTCCTGCTTCCAACACATCAGCACATCAAGAACTGACTGTTCACTTAACTAATATATCCCATGTCTCTGTAACAAGATAAACAATGTTACACGTCACCTGTCATTGATTTTAAATGTTACAGCTGAGGGGGGCACGGTGGCTTGGTGGTTAGCACGTTTGCCTCACACCTCCAGGGTTGGGGGTTCGATTCCCGCCTCCGCCATGTGTGTGTGGAGTTTGCACGTTCTCCCCGTGCCTCGGGGGTTTCCTCCGGGTACTCCGGTTTCCTCCCCCAGTCCAAAGACATGCATTGTAGGTTGATTGGCATCTCTAAATTGTCCGTAGTGTGCGATTGTGTGAGTGAATGAGAGTGTGTGTGCCCTGCGATGGGTTGGCACTCCGTCCAGGGTGTATCCTGCCTTGATGCCCAATGACGCCTGAGATAGGCACAGGCTCCCCGTGACCCGAGTGTAGATCGGATAAGCGGTAGACAATGAATGAATGAATATTACAGCTGATCTGTGCACGTTATAAGTGTAAATATCAGTGTATGCATAGCTTCACAAACAGAAAGTTACCAGAATTTTATCAATGGGAGGACAAACCTACAGTGGATTCACATTACTTTAGTTGCATTGTTTTTCCAAGAGGAATTCAAATTTACCCAGATTTCATTTAGAGGAACCAATAACCATACATCACTTCTGCATATGTATATATTCACACGCAAAAACCCAGGCGTTCTCATACTCAAGCTTCTGTCGTGAGTAGATTCGACATTCAGTGGTATATTTTAGAATATTTAAAGCACACCGTAACTAGACACTAATGCAAACTCAGTCTCATGAAGACCTCATTCACATAGACAGAAATATACAAATATGCAAATAAATACAACACGGGAATAAACACAGAAGGTAAGCAGTGCCCCAAGGTCTTACCAGGCAGGCAGGCAGACAGACAGATAGACAGGAAGCAGACAGACAGGCAGACACAGATAGGCAGACAAATAAGTAGATAGGCTAATAGACAGGCAGACAGACAAATAGGCAGATAGACAGGAAGACACACAGACAGGCAGACAAATAAGCAGATAGGCAGAAATACAGACACAAACAGACAGGCAGACATACATGCAGACAGATAGACAGGCAGGCAGGCAGACAGAGAGGCAGAAAGACAGGCAGGAAGTCAGACAGGCAAACACAGATCACAAACAAGTCAATGAAGCTTAAATCTTTTCTTTTAGCCCATTTCTATGGACTAGGTGGCACGGCATTATAAACCGTTCCACGCTTTCAGACCACAAATGAGCAGGTGCTCTGCTGGTGAAAACTGGTTTAAAGATTTTTGTTTTAAAAAAATTAGCAAAGTGACCATCTGGCTTACAAATTCAACTGACTAAAGAGGGCTGACATTGCCAATGCTTGCAAAGGCGATTGCTAGCGCCAGACTCCACAATAAATAAATCCCGCATGGATGTTATTATTACTCTTACACTGGCACTGGGTTCATTAGGAAATATTTAATAAATAATGGTTTTGTTCATGAAGTGGTGCCAGTGTGGGAAGCTCAAACATTGAAACCGTCTGATGGTTCAGCCATGGAAAAGGGGTCAGTAATTACAGAGTTGGGTTTTAAAAAAACAAAACAAGGAGCAATAGGAAAGAAGGAGTAAATGAGAGGAAGAAGTAGAGCCTGTGGACTATTATCTCCACAGGGAGGAGAGATGGAGAGGAAGAAGCAGTCAGTGCCATTGATAATTAGCACAGCACACTGCAGCCTGCCACAAAAATCTCCAGGCAACCTTTACCCAAACTGGCACCGCTGCTGCTGTCCTCGTCTCTCTCTCTCTCTCTCTCTCTCTCTGTATGTGTGTGTGGGTGTGTTTAGATGGAAAATGACCCAACAGCTCATCCAATGACCCACCCAGCTCATCCTGCTGTCATCAAAAACACTGGTACATCAGCTGACACACGCATGTCTGTGTATGCACACACAAGCAATAAACCCAAACCTGCAACTCCCTAGAAACTCCCTAAACCCGGAAACAGGTCAGAAGACAGGAGAAGAGGTGTGCCAATGCTTCCTAACTACCTAGTCCAAAAGAAAATGTCCTCTAACCCTGCTGACGCAGTAAGTGTGTGTGCTCTCGCCTCTGTGTGTGCGTGTGTGTATGCAGGAGTCCATGTTCTGAGGTGTGTCCCAGGTCTGCCATTTTAATGAAAGCTTTACTGGCCCAGTGGAGTCCTAAATAATTAGACAGAACATGTCTAGCAAACACACACACACACACACACACACACACACACACACACAGTGTTTCTCTTCCTATACTTTTCTGAAGTTCACTCAAATGACATTTAGAAGGAAATTCAGACTGTCACTGTGATTAATGCTGGCTTCTTCTTAAAGCCACTTGTGTGCCATCCTTCTCCAAGTTACTGTAAATTATTACTAACAAACCTAAATATTATACATGGAAATGAGTCTTGAGGTTAAGCAGAAGCTCGAAAGAATCTCGTTACTATTTCAGTGTGATTGATGGAAATGTTTTATTTATCAGATTAAGGAGTACACTGTGATTTACAGCTTTATGGCATTGTGCAAGTTTTTACATAATCCCAGCTCACTAGCTCACAGTGCTACAGATTCTAATACACCGGATTGAAATGCACAGCTCTGACGTACTTTCCGCTCCGATTCAACGGATATCTTGAGATCTCGTCATATACACAGGCCACAAATTGCCTCCAAATTTGCTGCCAAATGGGAAATTTGGAGGAGAAAAAAGAAGAAGTGAAAACAAGTGGATTCTAAAACTCTAAAGATAAAGTTACTCCAATAAAGCAGAGTTTAGAAAGATGACTCAGAAGCAATGTGTCTGTCTAAAACAGATCTGGATAGTAAAGTGTTGTGTCAGAGGTGACTCAGATCTAAAATGCCACTTTGACCAGGCGCAAATAGCTGCCCATCTGGCCCTGATAAAACACAGGCACCGGACCAAGCCGGACTGGACCAGATTATTAGGAATATACACCCAAATAAATAAGTGTGAAATATGGCTGCTTATATTTAACTGAAGTCTGTGGAACATAAAGCTAGTTAAAGCAGAAGCTACGGAGAATGGAACTGATGGAGGAAACACACACACACACACACACACTGTTATTTCTTAGAGAACATTTCAAGTTCAATACACACACACACACACACACACACACACACACACACCACATTATTCCATTTAAATCCACTCCAGGCAGTACTGTTCCAATTATTTCTGTTTCCCAGTGGGAATTTCCTCTCTCTCTCGCTCTCTCTCTCTCTCTCTCTCACACACACAGTTACCGTACCTATACTCTAGAAGAAGTTGCTTTCGGCTGCTCCCTGTTCGGGGTTGCCACAGCGGACCAACTGGTCCGCACAACAACTTGGCAAATGTTTTACGCTGGATGCCCTTCCTGACGCAACCCTCCCATTTATCCGGGCTGTATCCAGTGGCTGGGGTTGAGGCATTGGCTGGGAATCGAACCCGGGCCTTCCGCATGATAGCCCACTCTGTGTGTGTGTGTGTGTGTGTGTGTTTCTGGCCTTGTACTGAGTATCCTTAGTCTTAGAGTAGCTATTATTATGCACATGAACACAGCAATTTTCAATAACTTTAGTGAACACTTGACCTGTTCAAACAGGCAAGCACACACACACACACACACACACACACACACACGGAGGCCTAAGTAGTCTCTAATGGTGTACTCAAGCTCTGAAGCAAATATGCAGTGTGTGAGAATTCCTTGATGTAACATACAGGTTTTTGTCATGCTGGGCTTAAAACTATTCAAAGTAGGCATCAAAGAACACTGTATTTCTTTTTGTTATACAAAGACACGTGCTGTCATGGTTGTTGTGTGTGTGTGTGTGTGTGTGTGTGTGTGTGTGTGTGTGTGTGTGTGTAGGTGTGTGTGTGTGTGTGTAGGTGTGTGTGCGACAAAAAGAGCGAGATCAAAGAGAGAGGCCCAGCAGGTTACAGGAGTTTTATGCTGTCACGTAGGCATGTTTAATGCTGCTACAAATCTAAAGAGTACTGGCTTCTGACTTACCAAGTATATGCATCTTCTTTCACACACACACACACACACACACACACACACACACACACACACACACACACATTCGTCCTACAATCTCTGTGTAGTCTAATTATTAAAATCAGAGCCCACCTAACCTTAACCTACATGATCTAACCAGTAAACAAAAAGAAACATCTGGATTCTTTTAGGTTTGTAAATAAAAGCTACACATTTAATTAACAAGTAGTTTTCCTCATGAGGACAAACTAAACATCCCCACAGGGACAAAACTGTCAGATATTGCCAACATTGTAGGGATATTTAGTGCCACAGGGATATAAAAGCGTGCACGCACGCACACACACACAAAGAGCCATGACAGCACTTGGTATTTGAAGGGGAAAGTTCAGACCCCAGACTGAGTAAGCATAGGGGTGATTGTTACTATGACAACCGTGCTCTACCCGATCCTCTCCCAGGCTAAGGCTCTGTTGTTTATTAATACACACACACACACACAACAAGGACCAGTAAGAGACAACAGGTTTAACACCATACTTGTTTGAATGCAAGGAGTAAAGAGTTCAGACATTTTGCCTCGAAAAATTTTTTTTATTTTGGACAAAATTATTGAAACTATCCACACACGCAAGAGTTGCAGTCTCAAGTTTGTCCGAAATTAAAATGATTTAAAGCAGACACTTGTGCAGCTGGTGCCGGGTCGACATGGAAACGGCTGCCCGGGAGACGATACCCGCACCGGTTACGTCTCAAGCCGTGTAGCTGCTACTGCGCTACACCGCGTCACTACAGAGTAACGTCTGAAACCCCACACTACATTAACAACACGCCTGTCTAGGGTGGTAGTGGCGTTCATGTGAAATCTTAAACACGCCCTAAACATTGACTTGTGGGCATCATAAATACTGCTAATTATTAGCGTGACCTGTTTGAACCTAGATAAAACATCTCACTGATACAGAGCACTGGGTGGAAATGAAATGCTTTACGCAGACTCCGGTACAGATGTAACTGACAAAAAAACCTAGTGTGTGTGTGTTATGGGAAATAAACCATCCGTGTGATGAGTTCATGATATGAACTAGATATTACATGTATAATGCAGGAGTATTAAAAACCTTGACTTGACAATTCAAATAAACAGGACTGAGAAAACACACACACACACACACACACACACACACACACACACACACACACTACAAAGTAACAGGCAGTAGCAAAAAACTTACCGGTTAAGGTCTGTTTCCCATCTGCCACCTGCTTCCTTTTTTCACGAGAAGTTACCCTCTTCCAAAGAGCGCACACACACACACGCACGCACTCATACACACACAAACCGGCTTGCTCTCTTCCACATTCTGACTCAATCCGTAAAACTTGTAAGCGTACAGGATAACTACACATACACCCTCGTGGTAGCTTGTTCTGCTTACTTCACACTCACACACTTTTTCTCCATCCTGACTGCTTTACTCCTCCCCGCTTCCCTTGATCCTTTCCTCCGCCTACTCCCTATACAAACAATTGGTCCAGCCCCAAAATTTGCCCCCTCCTCCCATTCTAATCTTTTCAAGAGGACCCTTAATGCCAGGGAGGTGTCTCCATAGCAACTAATGACAGTGAGGGAAAGGAGGGAGAGAATGAGAGAGGGGTGTGAAGCAAGACGAAAGTGGGAGAGACTAATAGATGGAATGAAGTAGAGATAAGAGCAAGCTTTATCAGAGATTAAAAAAAAAAGTCCTGCTGATCTTTTACTTTAAGGAATTTAAAAACAAATGTCTTAATGAGCGCCAGCTTATGTTTTCACTCTCTTCATTAACTTGTTTGGTGTGTGTGTGTGCACGTGCATGAGGGAGAGTGTGTGTGTGCGTGAGCAAAAGAAAGTCATTGCTGTCCCTCAACCCGTTAAACCCACAAATGCTAAACAGAGTTTGTCACTGAATGCCTTTTTCACATTCACACACAATCAGCCCTACTTTTTTCATCCTGTCTTCCTCCCATCCTCCATCGCTTAAGGAGATTGACGGGTGACGTCACGGGCTCCACGAGCACACCCCTGATTCGCGAGCGGATTGCCGTGATCGCCATGGAAACGCAGCAAGGCCAATCAGAAACCTCCACATTTTGAAGTGAGATCTAGTTAGGAACAGAGGAGGGGAGAGAAGCATGGAGGGGAGGAAAGGAAAGGAAAGGAAAGGAAAGGAAGGGTGCACAGGAGAAAGTAGGGGAAGTGGTAGTGGGAATGGGCTGGCGACACATTTTACTCAAAGAGGAAGTTGGATTTGGGGAAATAGGATTTGACACGATGACACTCTGTGTGTGGTGTGTGCTGAATGAATATTCTTAATATTGACCCTGTAATGTGTGTGTGCGTTTAAAATGATGTATGACTACATGAGTCACAAGAGAGTTGTACAACATGTGGTCCTCAGAACTAGCCAAGCGTTAGAAATGTGATTATAGTCGTAACACAATGATCAGCGTCTGTACGATGAGAAGAGAGGCCTAGGCAAGCTGCAAGCCGGACTCCGATAATCAGCTGCTCGAAAAACAGATAACAGAGCTCATATCTGAGTTCTCTTTAACCTCAATGAATCACACAGCGAATCATCTCTCTCCACCTATCCCTATCTTCTGCATCCTCAACACTTGCATCCACTAGCTTCATATCCTCATTAATTCCATCCATATACCTCCTCTTTGGCCTTCCTCTTTGCCTCCTGCCTGGCAGCTCCATGTCCAACATTCTCCTACCAATATACTCACTCTCCCTCCTCTGAACATGTCCAAACCATCTTAATCTGGTCTCCCTAACTTTGTCCCCCAAACGTCCAACATGAGCTGTCCCTCTGATGTACTCGTTCCTAATCCTGTCCAATCTTGTCACTCCCAAAGAGAACCTCAACATCTTCAGCTCTGCTACCTCTAGCTCTGACTCCTGTCTCTTCCTCAGTGACACTGTCTCTAAACCATACAGCATGGCCGGTCTCACCACTGTCCTGTACACCTTCCCCTTGATTCTCGCTGATATTTTCCTATCACACAGAACTCCCGACACCTTTCTCCACCCATTCCAACCTGCCTGCACTCGCTTCTTTACCTCTTTCCCACACTCTCCATTACTCTGGACTGTTGACGCCAAGTACTTAAATTCCTGTACCTTCTTCACCTCTTCACCCTGTAACCTTACTGTTCAACTTAGCACAGCTCTTCTCTTGGCACCCTGTCATACGCTTTCTCCAAGTTTACAAACACACAGTGCAAATCCCTCTGACCATCCCTATACTTCATCAAAATTCTCAGAGCAAAAATTGCATCAGTTGTGCTCTTTCTGGGCATGAAGCCATACTGCTGCTCACAAATTTCCACTACCTTCCTTAACCTAGCTTCCACTACTCTTTCCCATACCTTCATTGTATGGCTCATCAACTTTATCCCCCTATAGTTGCTGCAACCCTGCACGTCACCCTTATTCTTAAAGATCGGCACTAACACACTACTTCTCCATTCCTCAGGCATCCTCTCACTCTCTAAAACCCTGTTAAACAAACTAGTTAAAAATCCCACTGCTGCCTCTCCTAGACACTTCCAGACCTCCACCGGGATGTCATCAGGACCAACTACCTTTCCATTTTTCATCCTCTTCAAAGCCTTCCTGACTTCATCCTTTCTAATCTTATCTACTTTCTGTTCCACAGAGTTCACCCCTTCTACTCTTTTTTTCCCTCTCATTTTCCTCATTCATCAGCTCCTCAAAGTACTCCTTCCATCTCCTCTGTACACTCTCCTCACTTGTGAGCACCCTTCCATATCCCCATCTCAATCCCTCTGCCTAGCTAACCTGTACAAGTCCTTCTGTAGTGTCTAACTTAGTGTACAACTCATGTCATATGCTTGGCCTTAGACACCTCCCTCTTCACTTTGTGCTGTAACTCCTTGTATTCCTGTCTATTCTCTTCAGTCCTGTCCATGTCCCACTTCTTCTTGGCTAACCTCTTCCTCTGGATACTATCCTGTACTTCCTCATTCCACCACCAAGTCTCCTTATCTTCTTTCCTCCTTCCAGATGACACACCCAGCACCTTTCTCCCTGTCTCCCTGATCACTTCTGCTGTAGATTCCCACTCATCTGGCAGCACTACCTGACCACCCAGAGCCTGCCTCAACTTCTGTCTAAATTCCTCACAACATCTTCCGTCCTCTTCTACATAGGATGTAGTCTACCTGTGTTCTCCTACCTCCACTCTTGTAAGTCACTCTATGCTCCTCCCTCTTCTGAAAATAAGTGTTAACCACAGCCATGTCCATCCTCTTAGCAAAGTCCACTACCATCTGTCCTTCAAGGTTCCTTTCTTTAACTCCAAACTTGCCCATCACCTCCTCATCACCTGTGTTCCCCTCACCAACATGTCCATTAAAATCTGCTCCTATCACCACACTCTCACCCGTGGGAATACTCTCTATCACCTCATCTAATTCACAGAATCTCTCTTTCTCCACTAACTCGCATCCTACCTGTGGAACACTAACAACATTCAACATCACCCCTTCAATCTAACTTCAGACTCATCACCCTGTCTGACACTTTTCACCTCCAGAACATTCCACACAAACTCCTCCGTCACTACCCCATTTCTCTTACTATCCACACCATAATAAAACAGCTTAAATCCCGCTCCTATACTATGAGCCTTGCTACCCTTCCACCTGGTCTCCTGTACACACAGTATATCCACCTTCCTTCTCTCCATCATATCAGCCAGCTCTCTACCTTTCCCTGTCATAGTACCAACATTCAGAGTTCCTATTCTCAGTCCTACACTCTTACCTTTCCTCTTCTCTCTCTGTCTGCGCACTCTCCTCCCTCCTCTACTTCTTCGACCAACAGTAGCCCAATTTCCACCGGCGCCCTGTAGGTCATCGGCGCTGATGGCAGTCGTTGTTAACCCGGGCCTCGACCGATCCGGTATGAAATTCAGAGTACTGACGATTCGCATGATTAAATTTGGCAATGTTTTACGACGGATGTCCTTCCTGACGCATCCTTCTCTATTTATCCGGGCTTGGGACTGGCACAGAAGTCACTGGACTGTGACTGGTCCATGGCTAGATTACATACACCATGTTATATACAGTATTAATAGGGTTACAGTTCAATCTTTAAACCTTCTGCATCTCTGTTCAACGTATCATTCATGTGACTTCACAAATATGTTTCAAAAGTACACAGATGGAATCAAGGTAAAGGAAGTGGCTTAGTTTAGTGGAGATATCAGTGACCTCCGAGCCTGCAGTGTGGTATGTACAGTACACAGTAGTACAGCATATGCATCCACAAACACATACAATTCCACACAGTCAGAAAGTCCCAAGACAGGTTTATGGCTCCACGAAAAGGACACCTCGGAGTTAAATGCCAAAAGTGGTCCATAAAGGCCTATAAACGGAATTAAATAAATAAACATGGTGCCGTTATGGCGATGCATCCTGGCGTGCGTGGATTGGCGAGGGTTCAGAGCAGCCGGTTGGTGTCAGAAAGAAGGACGCTTGGCCGCTGTCATGGAAATCCTGCCAACATTCCACAGCATGCTGAATCGACTCCAAACCTCGGCAATCGAAGCGAAGCCAGATGAAGCTTCTCTCGGCTTGTTACGGGTTCGAATTAGGAATGTGCTGCTAGTTAGCTGTGTGATCTACAGCATCATCATGAAATACTGAATGAATACTTCCTTCAACTGTGGTTGGTTTCTCTTTACTGCAAGTGTGTCATTAAGACCCAGTTCTTATCTGAAATGTTTATTGTTTTTCCATCACCATTTTCTTACACTGCCCATTTGCTTTTTCACTTGAGAACAGTAACGAGAAATTAAGGCAGAGTTAAGTCATTTTAGAATTTAGGCTTTAGGATATCAGGAACCACGCTAAAACAAAACTGAAATTAAAAATTTTAATATACATTTCTAAATCACCATTCATCTTCTGAATCCGAATTTCACCGAGTCAGATACAGAGTTGTTACATCCATATCAAAATGACTCAAATGTAGAAATCACTTCAGTAGCAGAACTATTTATAGTCATCCAGCTAAGAACACGGTCCACCCAGGCAATGTCTGCGGTTTCACTTCCTATCCGGATTTTAGGTTTAATTACCAGCACACTGGCATTTCATTGCGCTGAGCAGAACAGAAAAAGCGGCTTAGCGGACATGTTCCATCAGTATAAACAAATGAATAGTTTTTATGGCTGTGAGTCTGATGTAAAATGAAACAGGATGCTGTTTCTGTGTGAGATGTTTGTTTTTCCCTTCTGTTGCATGACCTTACACAGATCAGTCTTAGTGGTTGAAGATAACCCCTTTAAATATTATGTAGAAGCACTTGTGGCATCTCAGAGAGCAGAAATGGGTTGAATATCAGCAGTTACTTTGAAGACAGAAACATTTGTGTGAGGAAAAAAACAACCGTTAGTTCTTCTTTTGGACTTTTCTATGAATATATTGCCCCTAATAGGCTAAAAATCAAACAGCTGTGGAGAGACATGACGAAAACAATTGAATGCAGAACATGGACACAATTTTATTTGACTTTTTTTTCAAAAAGGCACAAGACTATAACATCTCACAAAATACATTTGCAGTGCTTACAAAACAGTGAAATTTTCTGAAGGCAGCCTTGCACATGCATAAATATATACACACACCGCATATCATCTTTCTCCTCAGATACTCTTTCAAAAGAAAGCCTGGACGACAGAAGAGGGTGTTTGAAAAGGTTATTAATATTTCATGGAGACGTGACGCCTTTAATTCATTATTAATTCAAACCCTGATCTGATTAAGAAGCATTTGTTGCATTCCATTAGCATAAGAAACGTGTGTCAAACATTTGATCTAGCGGCTCATTAGAGATTATATTTATAATCCGAGACGATTTGTCGCAGGCAAATGTGTGGGGGGTTTTTTGCACAATGTTAAATATTGTCTTTGTTTGGTTCATATATTGTTGGGTGAGCCTTAGCTTTGAAGCTGCTGTGTGCATTTTAAAGAGCATCCTAAAATCAATGAAGCTGATGCTCAAGGGAGAGGAAAAATCTTTCCATGACTGGAATCTTTTCAGTAAATCAGCAGCTAAGGTGGTTTTCACACTGTGTGAACACAATATGAGTCACCATATGTAGTTTCTTTAATCATTTTGATGCTATTATGTATAGCAAGATACACTATATTGGCAAAAGTTTTGGGACACCACTCCAAATTATTGAATTCAGGTGTTGTTTTTCAGGGCTTGTTCTTGGCCCCTTAATGCTTCAGCATACCAAGACATTTTGGACAATTTCATGCTCCCAACATTGTGGGAACAGTTTGGGGATGGCCCCTTCCTGTTCCAACATGACTGCACACCAGTGCACAAAGCAAGGTCCATAAAGACATGGATGAGCGAGTTTGGCGTGGAGGAACTTCACAGAGTCCTGACCTCAACCTGATAGAACACCTTTGAGATGAATTAGAGCGGAGACTGCGAGCCAGGCCTTCTCGTCCAACATCAGTGCCTGACCTCACAAAGGTGCTTCTAGAGGAATGGTCAAAAATTCCCATAAGCACACTCCTAAACCTTGTGGAAAGCCTTCCCAGAAGAATTGAAGCTGTTACATTAATGTGCATGTAAAGGCAAACGTCCCAAAACATTTGGAAATAGTGTATCTTACCTCTTTTGTGTCTCACATGATTCCCCCGGCACTCATATATGCTACATGTATATTTCAGGAAGTCTCAGGTTCAGTACCATAATGCACTTCCTGGTTCACATGACAGCTTTCATTCACATTACCAATTTTTCCTGCTCTGTTTCAGACTAAGCTGCCAGTGTGCAAACCTCCTACATAAAGTCAGCTGTTTTAACCAGTCAGGAAACTTCTCCAGAGAAACAAGGAAAGTAATATTTGGTTGGAGTGACATTTCTACGAATTGAAGTTATTCATATACAGAAATAACAGAAAGACAGATAGAAAGCTGATCTGTCCAGAATGGTGATGGCTTAAGCTTTCATATGCAAGTGCTGCTGTTGGTGCAGACCTTAAATTCAACCAAGCAGTTACACACAAATTTAGTCCGGGAATGTTTAACTAGGTTTTATGATCTGTAAACAGATGTGTAACTAATTGCATGGAACCAAATCTCTGCTGCTTTCCTCTTTTCTGTTTTCCTTACTATTGCATGGTGTGTGTACACAAGTCTTTGGATAGAGGGGCTTGAGAGAAAGGTTTGAATAGAGGGTGTGAAACTGAAGCCCAGGGGGCCGATTACTTTGGTGGCTGGAACTGCAATCATCATCACCGTATAGCAATGAATCTGTTCATCAATGGGTGTGTCCTAAATCGCATACTTGTGCACTGTTCTGCACCATTCTGGAGTATAAACAGTGTGAGTAGTGTGTTCATAGTGAACGTTCCAACATCAAGCAGCATACCTGAATGATGCACCTCTTTAACGGAAAAATGAAGTGAGGAATGTTGGACATGTCCTGCACTCGCAGCTTTATTTACATAGTGGAAGAAGGGCGGGGCTACCAGACACCGACACTGGATGAGAAAAAAAATTGAAAGATGGCCGATGACACTGTGGTGGACAAAACCTTTTAAATTATCCTACGCTGGGGATTTTATTTGACCTTTTTCTCCATCAACTGGGAAACGACTCATAATTCAGGTCATTAAAAAACCCGTTAGTCTTCAATACCCTTACATTCATTCATACTACATAAGTGCATAGTATGCAGTATGTCATTTGGGGCATAACTAATACCTTACACAAATTAATTCCACTTGATGACCTATATTCAGGAAGCCTGGCTAATTTAATTATCACCATTTCCTTTTTTTTTTTACCAAGAGCCTTGTATTAAAGAACTAATACGCACATCAGTACCAATTACAGTATTACAGCTGAACTGCAAATCGTATAACATACCGCATCTCTCTCTCTCTCTATTTTTTTATATATATATATATATATATATATATATATATATATATATATATATATATATATATATATATATATATATATATATATATATATATATAAAAACTAACTAAGTAAAGCCTTTGAGACTGTCGAAAATCAAACAGTGCACTGGAAGACCGGCACAAAAGAGATTAGTGGCAAGAATATAAAATAAACACAGCATGTCTGACTTTATGAAATGGTTTAAGGAAATTCTCTTGGAAGAATTAACGGTTGGGTGAAGAACTGATAATATTTCAGTTTAGTGTGTGTGTGTGTGTGTTGGTCATCTGCTTCTGAGCTGTAGGCTTTTCCTCCCCACAGCGACCCAGATGGTCATTAATTACACACAGATCAGCGAGATTAAACGGAAAAAAATGAGCAGGACTATGAAAAGAATAGACAGAGGGAAGAAGAAAAGGTAGACATGGCGTACACTGAGGAGGATGAATAGAAGGATTGAAGAAGCTCTAGGGATGTTCTGACCCTTTTGTACCATCTCAGAGCATTTCTGAAACTTGGTGCTCACTGTGAGTTCAGTGACACGTCAATGAATTGAAGTGAGCAACGCCTGTCTAATTTCAAGGCAGGAGACGCACGTTTTGGCAGATCGTGTATGGTCATGTTTACTCAGATACCGAAAGTGTCGTCACGGCAACCTCGCAGGACATGATAAATACTACACTGGTAGGGCAGAGACCTGCTCAACTACACACACCCAAGTCTGACTGTATGACCAATGATTCACACTTTAGATGACAGGAGCAGAAATATTCAGCATGTTTCATAAACGGACACAAATTCTTAATCGAGCAAAAATGAAAGGTAATTTATGAAAAACTGAGTGTTTTAATAGTAGCTTTAAATATTTTAAATGCGACGAAAAATATTAAGATTTACCTCGTCTGTCTCTCCCCTCTCTCTCTCTCTCTCTCTCTCTCACACACACACACACCTTGAAAGTGCTTTTTTAAATAATATAGATAGCTGACTGTAATATGAGCCGAGCACATTTGAAGAATAATTGCTTATAAATACTGACAGACCCATTAAAAACCATTTTCTGGACGTTCTCTTCCCATTTCATCTGCAATGTCTCCTCCTAGTGGTTATACAGTGTTACTGCATGCAAATAGAAATAAAGCATTACACAAACCGTACATTTTCTTTATAGCCGTATGAAATGATTTAGACTTGCTTTACAGATGCGTTTAGGCTTTAGCTTAAATTGTTTACTGGCACAATAAATCATACAAGTTTTTTTCCCACAGTCTAAAATTCAGCGTGATTGCTAATGTGAATGATAAACTGGTGCTGCAGCACACATGCTAAGCCTGTACCGGATATATCTGTATCTGTCCTTGTGCTGCCCTTCACGTGCTGTCGGAATTATCCTAAATAGAAGTTTCCCACGAAGAAGTTGCACTTGAATGACCCCTCTCAAGTCATAATTACGACTGGGAAACTCGGAGATAACGGTGATATCGGAGTTTCCGAGATGAAAGAAAAGGAAAAAACTTTCATTCTAGCAGAGGAGAGTACAGTTTCTGTACTGAAGGACAGGCTTTGTTCATTTTTCTAAATGCAGCTAATCATTAGCGCTTGAGGCTTTATTCATGATTTACATTTTTATTTCCACTGTAGAAATGGCGTATTTATCCATAAATCTATCATCGTTAGCACGCGAGCTAACTGAACAGTGTGTGTTATGGTGTAAAAATAAAACAACATCATAAATATTCGTTGTTTATGTTCCGTGTTCTTTCCGACACCAAGCATGTGAACACGATATACTCGTAATTCCCACTAGAAGTGGGAAGTAGGATAAAATCAGATATAGCACGTGAAGGCAGCATCAGATTCAAACCAGAAGTGGGAATGGTCTAAAGCAGAAAAATGTATTTGGATCGGTTTAGCACACATCTGTTATCCGATCACTCTGAAAACTGTGTTATCCAGAACACACCACCAATTTGTCTCCTTCCTCTTGCTATCCTTTGTATCCTCAGTCTCCTGCTTCATACTGGACACTAAGGAAATGTCTCAAGCCAACCCTTTTTCATAGCTTCATGCTCTGTTCTCAGGCTTTCCACAGGAAGTATGTGGCTGTGGAAATGCAGCGAGCATGAGTGAGACACAAGGAGGAATGGATGATAAAAGAAAAGAAGGACAAAGCCTGCAGTGTTTCTGCTGTCGCCCAGAAGAGAACCACAAAGACGATGGAGCAACAGAACACACGAGGGGATGCCAAAAAACCCCTCCATCAAACCAAACCCAGCATGAGAGAGACAGAGAGAGCTCCAAGGAGCCTCGCAAAGCAGCTATTATACTGCAAATTATTATTTTGATGTGAAGTTCGTCAGGAACTTTTAATATTGTAGCAGGGTTCCTGTGATTAAACTTTAGTGTTGGGTTTGATGTAATATCTGATATCTGTATTGTATAATCGGCTGTATATTTTTCCTCTTGTTTTCTCTTTTCCTCTTTGATGTGCTTCGCAATAAGTGTCTGAAATATGTGGACATTATACACCGATCAGCCATAACATTATGAGCAGTGACAGATGATGAGATCATCATCAGTGTTATTCACTTCATGGCACCTGTTAATGGGTGGGATATTTAAGGCAGCAAGTGAACATTTTGTCCTCAAAGTTAATGTGTTAGAAGCAGGAAAAATGGGCAAGTGTAAGGATTGAGCGAGTTTGATAAGGGCCAAATTGTGATGGCTAGACGACTGGATCAGAGCATCTCCAAAACTGCAGCTCTTGTGGGGTGTTCCCGGTCTGCAGTGGTCAGTATCTATCAAAAGTGGTCCAAGGAAGGAACAGTGGTGAACTGGTGACAGGGTCATGGGCGGCTCATTGATGCACATGATGAGCGAAGGCTGGCCCGTGTGATCCGATCCAACAGACGAACTACTGTTGTTCAAATTGCTGAAGAAGTTAATGCTGGTTCTGATAGAAAGGTGTCAGAATACACAGTGCATGACGGGTCAGGGCTGTTTTGGAAGCAAAAGTGGGACCAACACAACATTAGGCATTTGGTCAGTGTACATAGTAACTGGCAACCCAGCTCACAGAAATGCACTATCAATTTTTCATCAGTGGTTTGTTCCAATTCACCGAAAAATCTTCTTGAGCTCTAAAATAAGATCGTATTTTAGTACAAACAACAAAAATGCTTTTATTTATAAAGAGGGTAAAATATCTCTGCTGTGGTCTTCAACAAATGCTTGCTGTCCATCTTTACTAATAGAATATCTTGCTGGAAAATCCTACGGTTATTATAATGAAATGCTGCCTGAAGGACAGAAGTATTATTCCAACTGTGTCCAGCTATATAGAGAAGATTCTGATGATGTGTCCAATGAACTTTTCTGTAATGTAACAAACTCGAAAAGTAAAGTAAAGCTCGACTAAAGTAAATCTGAATAAAAAGTGGGGGTGGATATTGAAAATAAATGATGCTTAATTGTCGCCAGTGATATGTAACTGTTTCTTGATTTGAGAAAGATTCTGTTTTGATGCAGTTAGCTTGCTTACTAGGAGATAGAAGATAACGTTGATATAATTAGTGAATTTAATGGGTTTGGGGTTTTTTTTGTTGCAGTAGTTCTTCTTCCCCTTACTGTACACCAGTGGTTCCAGAGCACAGTGACAGGGTTTACACAAAGAATGGAGATAAACAATAAACAAACATTCACCCACTTCTGAATATCCATCCTCCCAGTTTTATCCATTTCCTGTGCTGCTTATCCTACACAGGGGAGTGAGGAACCTGGAGTATATCCCAGGAGACTCGAGATGCGAGGTGAGGGACACCATGGACAGGGTTTCAACTCATCATATGGAACAATCACATCCATTCACACACTACAGACAATTTAGAGATGCCAATCAGTCTGCAACACATCTGTGGACTAAACTGGAGTACACAAAGGAAGCCCCCAAAAGCACAGGGAGAACATGTAATTTTCACACACATAGAGCAGAGGCGGGAATCAAACCTACAACCTGAGGAATAGGAGGCAATCTTGCGGTCCACTATGCCACTGTGTCTCAACTGCCAAATATTATGAGCAGTAAACAAGATACAGAAACAAATAATAGCAGTGAGTTGCACCATTAATCTACACTAACTGTATATTCAAGATAAGGCTAAGACTATGCAGGGCCTGGATATCTTACACAGATGAAACGAACCTAATCAGCATAATGACCAGTGTGTTAGACATTGTAGAGTCCAGCGAGAACAAAAAGGGGAAATTAAAAAGGGGACAGTGCTATATATATATATAAAAAATAAAAGAAAAAGAGAGAGAGGGAGACAGACAGTGACAGAGAGAGAGAGAGACTGACAAAAAGAGAGAGAGAGAGAGAGAGAGAGAGAGAGAGACAGAGAGAGACAGAAAGAGACAGAGAGAGACAGAGAAAGAGAGAGAGAGAGACACAAAAAAGATAGAGAGAAAGAGAAAGACAGAGAGAGAGAGAGAGAGAGAGAGACCGTAGGAGAGAGAGAGAGAGAGAGAGAGAGAGAGAGAGACAGACAGACAGAGACAAAGAGAGAGGGTGCGAGAGAGAGAGAGAGAGAGACAGAAAGAGAGAGAGAGAGAGAGAGAGAGAGAGAGAGAGAGAGAGAGAGAGAGACAGAGAGAATGACAGAGAGAGAGAGAGAGAGAGAGAGAGAGAGAGAGAGAGCGAGAGAGAAAGAAAGAAAGAAAGAAAGAAAGAAAGGGCATCTAACAGTCATTAACACATGGAACATAACACCTGAGAATGCCAGGTGTGAGTGAATGAGTGTGTGTGTGTGTGTGTTTTCATGTTCTACCACATGGCCTAAACGCTTAGTGCTAAGCCAGCTGTGGTGAGGAGTTTATGGGCAGGAGAAGGTGGTGGAGTTTAAAGGGTTGTTCTGAATGCAAGCTGGGAACAGCTCGCCCCCACAACACCGCTTCAAAGCTACATGAACATGATCCAAGATCTGTCCTCACTGCCTGCTGAATCACACTCCCTAATCCATGAACAGTCATCATACAGCAGCATGAGAAACAACGCAAATCAAACACACAAGTACACACAACGTGCTCAGTAGAGGTATTAGACCTTCCACTTTTTTTGGTACCTGCTTCTCTGGAAACACAACTAGCTTTTAAATAAAAAACAACTAATATGCACATCAGTACTAATTACAGTATTACAGCTGAACTGCAAATCGTATAACATAATATAATAATAACTTTTCCCAAAAAGTCCAGGCCATATTCGAGTAATAGATTACATTTCAGACGAAAACCACATCAACGCTATCTGGGGTCAAAATAATTCCTGCACATAATAGAAGCCAGGAACAACGACAGGGGAGGAGAGAGTGGGTGGGAGGGGGAAATATATATGAGAGAGAGAGAGAGAGAGAGAGAGAGAGAGACAGAGAGAGACAGAGAGAGAGAGAGAGACAGAGAGAGAGAAGAGACAGAGAGAGACGAGAAAGAGAGAGACCGAGAAAGAGAGAGACCGAGAAAGAGAGAGACAGAGAGAGAGAGAGAGAGAGAGAGAGAGACAAAAAGATAGAGAGAAAGAGAAAGACAGAGAGAAAGAGAGAGAGAGAGACAAAAAGATAGAGAGAAAGAGAAAGACAGAGAGAAAGAAAGAGAGAGAGAGAGAGAGAGAGAGAGAGAGAGAGAGAGAGAGAGAGAGAGAGAGAGAGAGAGAGAGAGAGAGAGAGAGAGAGAGCGATTCCAGCTTTTAAACTGTGCACCAGTCAGTCTGAGCATCATTCAGTCACATGCTGGGAAAAAAGGTGTACTCTACTCGTGTTTATTTTCTGGAAGAAGGTTTAAAGTCCTCTTTCTGAGTGAAGAGATATGAACATACAAGTTCAAGTTGTCGGTCAATCACATGCACAGGTTGAGTGAGAATGCTGACTGTAAATGAACTCGTGAAAGCAGGAACACGTCGCAAGTCGAGTAACACTGGAGTGTGTTCAGCAAGCCTGTTCTTCTTCATATGATAAATGTATTATTCTGTATCTATGATGTGAATGAGACACTTGTGTTCTTATGAAATAAACTGTCTTTCTCAGGCATTTTCTCCAAACACACTCACAAACAAACTGTCTCTTTGACAAAGACTCCAGCCTACAGCAGTACTGGAGAGGACTTCTGTTCCTTCCGTTTAACCCAACGAGGGGAAAAAACATGATTCTTCCAAAAAAGGCCACACACGCGCGCGCGCGCACACACGCACACATCTGCCTGAGAGACATTTTAGTGAACTGTTCAGTCTTTTCGAGCTGCCTGCGATCGTTTGACATTGAAAGAAATAAAGAATTCCACAGTGACAGAAAGAAAATAAAAGCTATAAAAAGAGACTCAATCTTCCTGTCAAGAGAAAGGGGTTCCAGGCTGGTGGAGAGACGGAAAATGTAGGAAGTGTGGAGGAAAAAAGAATGAGTGTGTGTGGGACCAAGATACAGAGCAACAAAGCTAAATAGAAAGAAAGAGATGGAGTTATCCTCGGTTCACTGTATAAAATACACTATAATGTACACTGTTATTGCCATAAGTTTTGGGACACCCCCCCAAATCATTGAATTCAGGTGATGTTTTTCAGGGGTTGGGCTTGTCCCCTTAGTTCCAGTGAAAGGAACTCTTAATGCTTCAGCATACCAAGACATTTTGGACAATTTCATGCTCCCAACTTTGTGGGAACAGTTTGGGGATGACCCCTTCCTGTTCCAACATGACTGCACACCAGTGTACAAAGCAAGGTCCATAAAGACACGGATGAGCGAGTTTGGTGTGGAGGAACTTGAGTCCTGACCTCAAACCGACGGAACACCTTTGGGATGAATTGGAGCAGAGACTGCGAACCAGGCCTTCTCGTCCAACATCAGTGCCTGACCTCACAAATGCACTTCTAGAGGAATGGTCAAAAATTCCCATAAACACACTCCTAAACCTTGTGGAAAGCCTTCCCAGAAGAGCTGAAGCTGTTGTAGCTGCAAAGGGCGGGCCAACTCCATATTACATTCATGTGTAAGTAAAGGCAGGTGTCCTAAAACCTTTGGCACTATAATGTATAAATACAGAGTTTAATCACATTCTTTACATTCATTCTTCTTCAAATTTTCCTCTAAATATTTCTTCTCACTCGCTCACATTTCTAACAGTAAAAAGGAGAGCAAGTGTTTATAGTACTGACACATCGGCCACAGCCAACAGCTTCTGTTATTAACACAGAATATAAACACACACACACAACTTGTTTTACTCTATGAAGTTTCATTTGCTCTGAAAACAGCCTTCAGTTTATCACACAAGGACACGCCCACAGACACACCCACAGACACCTCAGTCTCAGAGCAAGTTGTGTTAGTTATTATGATAAAGTGATGTTCTGTTTAAAATAATCTAACACCACACACACACACACAGGTATGGATGCCATTATTTAAAAAAAAAAAGTCGTATAATGTGTGTGCATCCTTAATGCTTTCGGCTGCTCCCTGTTCGGGGTCGCCACAGCGGAATGTGTGTAAAATATTACAAAATATCCCAAAATGGGTATTGTACATTTAAAGAAACTAACAGGCTAAAAGTAATCTTCTGATTACGACACAGTTATCTGGTGTTCCCAGAATAAGAGTTACATAGGTAACTAGAGTTCGCTCTAAATCTTGGTCATGTGCAAAAGCAAGTGTAGAAAAGTCCATTACTGATAAAATGATCCTTAACTAAAAGGAGAATTTTTTAATAGGAAACTTTCTATTTGGTGTAAGGATTATAGCTAGCACAGACGAGAGCTTTGAGACTTCATGGGAAGAACATTCATTCATTGTCTGCCGCTTATCCGATCTATTCTCGGGTCAAGGGGAGCCTGTGCCTATCTCAGGCGTCATTGGGCATCAAGGCAGGATACACCCTGGACGGAGTGCCAACCCATCGCAGGGCACACACACACACTCTCATTCACTCACGCAATCACACACTACGGACAATTTAGAGATGCCAATCAACCTACAATGCATGTTTTTGGACTGGGGGAGGAAACCGGAGTACCCGGAGGAAACCCCCGAGGCACGGGGAGAACATGCAAACTCCACACACACATGGTGGAGGCGGGAATCAAACCCCCAACCCTGGAGGTGTGAGGCAAACGTGCTAACCACCAAGCCACCGTGCCCCCCATGGGAAGAACAGCATCCCTAAAATAAAAGAAGAAGCTTTTATTATTGTTACATATACATTACAGCACAGTGAAATTCTTTCTTTGCATATCCCAACTTAGGAAGGTCAGAGCGCACGATCAGGTATTATACAGCGCCTCTGGAGCAGAGAGTGGTAAGGGCCTTGCTCAAGGGCCATACAGTGGCAGCTTGCTGGTGCTGAGGCTTGAGCCCTGACCTACTGATCAACAATCCAGAGCCTTAAAGAGCCCTAAAGAGACTAGACCCTAAATCCAACGGCTTGGACCACTTGGCCACGTTACCCGAGGGCGTGGGGTTGAACCTTATGGAGTTGATTGTCTACTGCCAATCAACATGGCAGGAATCTCGTCTGTGTTATGAGCAACAGCAGTATAGTTTTTACACAAATAGTATAGCTTTTGACTTGATCTTTGTAGTTGATAAAGATTGTAAATAAAGTTAGGATTGATTATTTGCACAATTTGGGTCTTCAGTGAAATGTAGCAAGTTTAGATAGCAGCTTGCCAACTTTTCAGACACTGCTAACGCTGTAGACCCAATTTTAGGGCTGAGAGTTAAAAAGGAGGCAGATAAAACAGAACACACACTGATGTATACCACCATCCGTCACTGACGTAAGCAAGCATAAAAAATCCGCATGTCAATGTCACATCAGAAAACAGAAGTGAACACCAAAGTCATGCTAAATGATTTGTTTATTTGTGGATAAACATATTCCAAGAGATCATTTCTGCAAACAGTCATTCACTTATTCAACAAGGCCTTACATAAATCAAGTAACAAATTATAGCGTGTGTGCGCGTGTGTGTGCGTATTCGTGTGTGTGTGTGCCCTTTGAGCAAAGCTTGTTCCCACAGTCAAAGAATATTATTAGAAAAAAAAAACCTTTCATTCCACCGTCGTTGCTGTGAGACGATAGAGAGAATATTAGGAAAGAAGAGAAGAGATAGGAAGACACACAAACCCAAATACACAAAGACACACACACACAGCTTACTCTGCTTCGTCGGCATCGTATCCCTCTGGTCATTCATCACCTGCCTCAATTCCAACACTATCTTCCTGCTCACACTGTTAATGAGGAACCACTGCTTCCCATGGGAATTACAGACCCTGCTACAAATCAACAGTTTGGAAGTCAAACCCCACACCAAAAACACACCGTACACACCCCACACAACCCGAGTGCGATGTTTAAAAAAAAAAAAGAGTGATGTAATGGTCAGGTGACCACAAACTTTTACCATAGCGTACTTAAACATTTATTTTCATGATATCTGCTTTAAAAAAAACTGTATAGACGTATCATTTACAGTGACACAGCTATTCGTTTCTGTATTTAATAACCTGCAGGAGTAGGTCAAATACAAGTTTGTGTAATTCTGACAAAACATTTCTAAAGTACCTGAACCGGCCCAAAGTTCTGTGGTAACTGGTGTATCAGAATTACAGCCTAGTTTCTACAGTGAACCCGCCGTACTGTGGTTCAAACCAAGTTTCTAAAGTAACTGAAACTTGTGATACAGAGAACTAAGCGTGCACTACGGTTCAAACTGGGCTTGAACTATCAAAGTTTTGTGAAACTTGCTGTGTTGTAGTGAACCCAATGCGGCATGTGTAAAACTACTAAACCTGAAGCTGTGTGGTTTGGCCTGATGTACAGTGTCAGTGTTTAAAACTAGGCTATGTGTTTTTGGTTTCCTGTTTAAATTATAACATGCACCCAAAAACGTGTGGTTTATGTCGAACAGACTTTGGCATTGTTTAATTTAGACATTTGACCCATTAGTCTGTGAATTAGACAGAGACAAAGCATTCGTAGATTTATACGGGGCTGGTCAGTGGAAGTCAACACAGCGAGAGAGAGAGAGAGAGAGAGAGAGAGAGAGAGAGAGAGAGAGAGAGACAGACACAGAGACAGAGATAGAGAGAGACAGAGATAGAGAGAGACAGAGATAGAGAGAGACAGAGAGAGCATGACAAAGAGAGAGAGAGAGAGAGAGAGAGACAGAGAGAGAGAGAGAGACAGAGAGAGAGAGACAGAGATAAAGCATTCGTAGATTATACGGGGCTGGTCAGTGGAAGTCAACACAGCGAGAGAGAGAGAGAGAGAGACAGATATAGAGGAGAGAGAGAGAGAGAGAGAGAGAGAGAGAGAGAGAGAGAGAGAGAGAGAGAGAGAGAGAGAGAAATGACAAAGAGCGAGAGAGAGAGAAAGAGAGACAGAGAGAGAGAGACAGAGAGAGAGAGACAGAGATAGAGAGAGACAGAGATAGAGAGAGAGAGAGAGAGAGAGAGAGAGAGAGAGAGAGAGAGGGGCGAGAGAGAGAGAGAATGACAAAAAGAGCGAGAGAGAGAGAGAGGGGCGAGAGAGAGAATGAAAAAAAGAGCGAGAGAGAGAGAGACAGAGAGAGAGAGAGAGAGGGGAGAGAGAGAGAGAGAGAGAAAAAATGACAAAAAGAGCGAGAGAGAGAGAGACAGAGAGAGACAGAGAGAGAGAGAGAGAGCGAGAGAGAGAGAGAATGACAAAAGAGCGAGAGAGAGAGAGAGAGAGCGAGAGAGAGAATGACAAAAAGAGCGAGAGAGAGAGAGAAAGAGAGAGAGAGAGAGAGAGAGAGAGAGAGAGAGAGAGAGAGAGAGAGAGAGAGAGAGAGAGAGAGAATGACAAAAAGAGAGAGAGACAGAGAGAGACATAACATTAAAAAGATTGATTAAACACCAAAATTTGGGGCTGTTCTCAGAAAGAGAGACCTTAATGCTAAGCAAGTATAGCAATCTCATGGCCTCCATGAGAAAAGTAGCACCTCTTAGCTTTGACAAGTTGTAAAAGTTGGTGTTGAAAGCAAATGAAACAGTTCCCAGAACAAATAAACCTGCAAGTTCCTTATGGTATATTATGAAATGATGATTGCAATGTCAGTTTATGTGGATATAAAGGGGAGGGACAACTCATTCTGTCTGTCTGTGTTTTTTTTAGATTCCGTTAAATCTGAATAGACCAATCAAGAACAATGTAGCGTGAGTCCATGTGGCTGCACGATGAATGGTTCAAGAAAGGGTTCTAGAGGAACTACAGGAGGTAACAGCTGTCTGAAGATAAGGCCTACTATGGAGGAGGTTTTAACAGGATTCACAGACAGAATTCTAAGAGATAATTGAACAGGAAGTGAGAAAGAAAGAACTGACTCAAGGCCCTAGAGGACAAACAAGTCCTTCCAACACATCCACACTTACAGTACAGATCATGTACACTCACTCTGTCTATAATAGACAATCATCTGATGGAGTGATGAAGATTCACACTGTGTGATTGGGTAATTGGGTGGAGGTAACTCAAATCAATATGACCAAAATGGACACAACCTAAGGTAGGATGGCAAGGCCACTGGGCATCCTTCCCAGGGGTGTAATTTTATGAGATGCCTTATAGCCAAAACATGGGAAATGATCTGCTGGATAAGTGGATTCTGATCTGCTGTGAACTCACCCCAAACACCTCTCTCCTACACCGTATTGCTGACCAGCCTTTACAGCAACTGCCCCAATCACCATTTACATCAAATCAGAAGGCTAATCAAATTATAAGAAAGGGATTGGGAGTAGATTAAAAAGTACCATCGTAGTCGAAAAGCGATACCAACTGTCTGCATAGGGGTGATAAATCGGTTAAAGCACCCAAGGAGCTGTTATTGGAATTAAAAAGACATTCACAATTTTCACCAAGTTCAAAGAAGTCCTTTATTTTAATTTTTATGGGTTGTGCTGACAAACAGAACAGCCACATTTGGAAAAAAAAAAAAAAATTATTTAACATTTCCAAACATATCCTTATTTAAGAAAAAGAAAGGAAAAATTGACATCTTCAAAGTTTCCATGTCCAATCAGTTTGTCAGAAAGACTGGTCAGAAAGTTTGTGTTCGAGCAATACCGAGATTACCCACAAGACTGAGAAAAATGTAGTGAGATGTGGTTTTTCATTTCATTATTCGCAGTTAGCCAACACCGTCATCAATGCCACGAGCAGCTTCTGTCATACTGCAGGTCATAACACTTGCTGAAATACGGATTAAGTCACTGAGAACAAAAACTGAACACAAAGCCAGCATTCAACTGAACTGAACCTCAGAGAGACACTGTGAATCCAAACAGTAGCTTTTTTCCTGGTAATGTAGTACTCTAGTCTGATTTCAACTTGGACACTTAACTATGAACTGAATCTCGATTTGGACATGAGTCCCCAGTAGGGTACAGTCTATTGTGAAGGACTACTCTTGTTTGTTTGTTTGCATTGTGAACCTGGAGCCTTATCCCAAGAAACTAGAACAATGAGAAACTAGAGAACCCAGAGGTGACCCGAGCAAGCACTAATTACTCAGAATATGCAAAAGTGTGCACAAACATTTCCCGAACTCGGGATCAAACTGAAGAAGCTGAAGCTGCTACATCATCATGCCACCCAAAGAGAATGTTCTTGCTAAGAAGTCAATGGTTTAAGATGCCTGATCATTTGTGCTGCCTAGATAATCACAATAAATAAATACATAGATACACTATATTGCCGATCGTTTTGGGACACCCCTCCAAATCATTGAATTCAGGTGGTGTTTTTCAGGGGTTGGGCTTGGCCCCTTAGTTCCAGTGAAAGGAACTCTTAATGCTTCAGCATACCAAGACATCTTGGACAATTTCATGCTCCCAACTTTGTGGGAACAGTTTGGGGATGACCCCTTCCTGTTCCAACATGACTGCACACCAGTGCACAAAGCAAGGTCCATAAAGACACGGATGAGCGAGTCTCATGTGAAGGACCTGCAGAGTCCTGACCTCAACCCGACAGAACACCTTTGGGATGAATTGGAGCAGAGACTGCGAGCCTGGCCTTCTCGTCCAACATCAGTGCCTGACCTCACAAATGAGCTTCTAGAGGAATGGTCAAAAATTCCCATAAACACACTCCTAAACCTTGTGGAAAGCCTGGCGGTATAGGTTTAATTTACCTCCTCCCTGGGTTTCATCTCCTAGTCCAGTTGTCCATAGTGTGTGAACGGGTGTGTGAGTGTGTATGCAAGTGTCCCAATGTGCCCTTCAATGGGTTGGCACCCTGTCTAGGATGTCCCCTGCCTTGTGGTAGAGGCCCCAGGCTCCCTAACACCCTCTGTATGATAAGCAGGACAGAAAATGGATGAATGGATGATAGAAAAAAAGTGATTTTTGTCTCTGAACCGATTTGACATAAATGAATCACGACAAATTTGAACAAGGATGATTAACCCCATAGAAGAAAATGTGTCCAAGTCCTCCATTCAAGCCTTCAGCTGAAAAGACTCAAGTAGCAGTAGTAGCAGCTCTGACTTGAACTTGATTTTGGAGGTGAAGGTGGGGTGAAGGGTTCTCTGCCATATGACATGGCATTTGGGAGGAAAGTAACCTGACTACAACACTATCTGTGAGGAGAGAGATTCCCCTCAGCAGCAGCAGGTTACTCAGAAGGCGCTTACACTGGCGTCCAGTCTGTGACAGGAATTTTACACAGTGCAGTTTTATGCTAAACGGCTTGTGAAAGAACATTAATTTACCACAGCAGCCACACACTTCTCTACTGGCCTTGTCTCTCTTGTTTACACTTCTCTTTTATTACCGTCCATTTGTAACAACGTAGAGACTAAACATTTTCCGAATAGACAACGGTTTCTCATGAGACAAAAGTTGCTTGAGAGCTACTTAAACACACACACACACACACACACACACACACACACACACACTGCATTGGCAAATGAATAAGCGCCTTCCCCCTGGCGACACCATTCACCCTTTAACAATTATACTAAACATTATCTTCACTGCAGAAGTTTTATCATTAGCCTAGCATAGCTTAGTTTAGTTTTAGCACCGTGAATTACATTGAAAAGTGCAGAAAGAACAAGAGCTGAGAGACGCTACAGAACAACTAGCATGGTGAAGCAGGCTGTAATGTAATGTAATGTAATGTAATGTAATGTAACGCGCCTGCAGAAATGCTGCTGAATTGTGTACTAATAATAATAATAATAATAATTGTTATTAAATTAAATACTCACCGGTTGCTGGGATTTCCTGCATTTTTCCGTGCAAACTCTCTCCTATCATGAAGCAGTATGTGTTCAACTTTTTCCCTCTCTAAATTCAGTCTAAGGTCGAATTAACGTCAAACTTTCCGGTTTACTTTGTGCATCTGTTAAACACGCTTCGCTCAAAGTGGCGACGAGACGCGGGTCATGTTGTGGAGGAAAAAACAATCTGGGTCACTAAAATCTGCTTCCAGAGTCAAGCCTCTTTTTTTTCCTTTCTTTAATCTGCGCATCGATCCATTCAATCCTTCCTTCAGCTCCGTCCGGTTTCCTGTAGAGGGACTGCTGTCTCTTCCCCTTCTCTCATTCTATTCCTCTCTGTCTTTGTGTGTGTGTGTGTGTGTGTGTAAGTGAGAGAGAGAGAGAAAGAAAGAAAGAGTGTGTGTGTGTGAGTGTGAGAGAGTGAGAGAGAGAGAGAGAGAGAGAGAGAGAGAGAAAGAAAGAGTGAGTGAGTGTGTGTGTGTGTGTGTGTGAGAGAGAGAGAGAGAGAGAGAGAAAGAAAGAAAGAAAGAGTGTGTTAGTGTGTGTGTGTGTGTGTTTGTGTGTGAGAGAGAGAGAAAGAAAGAGTGTGTTAGTGTGTGTGTGAGAGAGAGAGAGAGAGAGAAAGAAAGAAAGAGTGAGTTAGTGTGTGTGTGTGTAAGTGAGAGAGAGAGAGAAAGAAAGAAAGAGAGAGTGTGTGTGTGAGAGAGAGAGAGAGAGAGAGAGAGAGAAAGAGAGAGTGTGTTAGTGTGTGTGTGAGAGAGAGAGAGAGAAAGAAAGAGTGTGTTTGTGTGAGAGAGAGAAAGAAAGAGTGTGTGTGTGTGTGTGTGTGTGTGTGTGTGTGTGTGTGTGTGTGAGAGAGAGAGAGAGAGAGAGAGAGAGAAAGAGTGTTTGTGTGTGAGAGAGAGACTGCTTGACAGTTTTGCACAGAATCACTGCTTTGCTGATTGATATCTGTACAGGTATGTGTGAGGTTACAAAAATAAATATTGTTGCTTGAGTTCATTCATTTATTCATCTCCAGTAACTGTTTTATACAGGTCAGGGCTGCAGGGCATGGGGAACCTGACAGCAGGCACCGTGCACATCTCTCTCTCTCTCTCTCTCTCTCTCTCTCTCTCTCTCTCTCTCTCTCTCTTCTCTCTCTCTCTCTCTCTCTCTCTCTCTCTCTCTCGTTTATATATAGGGACAATTTAGAGTGCCTAAAGGCATGTATCAGAATCAAGAGCCCTGGATCTGATCCATCTCCTCCAATAAACCTAATCCTGATCCTAACCATAACAACTGATCTTCACCCCTTGGACTTTTTAGCTTAAACTCAACTCATGGTTTGAAGTAATTGAATCAGGTCCACCTCCACCCCATTTAGACTTTCTGTTCTGCAGCAAAGAGTACTATTTTGAAAGGAAACTGGAGAACCCAAAGGAACCAACTTGCAGATACTGACCTGAAAGCTACTGACCAGATACTACAGATCAGTATTTATACACAGACTGGCCTTTAATGCTGCTGGTGAGTGGGCTCATATTTTCCGATCTGATCCAGCACTTGAACACATGGCACAAATTAACTTATAGGAATACCATTAAAAAGGATCACCATTACTGCCCCAAGAGGTATAAGAGAACTGACCAGGCATGGAATTACTTGGGACTCTTAGCATTGTGGTTCTTACTAGGAGCCCCAGATAATAGTATCATACTGAGAATGGAAAAAATGGGGTTGGTGCACCCTAGTGCACTCAATGTACTGTACCACCTTTGACCTGGAACTGATATTTTTTTTAAATATTATCTAGGGTGTCACCGTATTGCTGTCACAGCATCAGGGTCTCTGGTTTGATCCTGAGCTCAGGTTACTGTCTGTGTGGAGTTTCACAAATTTTCCCAGGGTCCATGTGGGTTTCTTGTGTGACCTCCAGTTTTCTCCTACCTCCCCAAAACATGCCCTTAGGTGGACTGGCAACACTTAATGACTACTATACACCGATCAGGCATAACATTATGACCACCAGCCTAATATTGTGTTGGTCCCCCTTCTGGTGCCAAAACAGCCCTGACCCATCATGCACTGTGTATTCTGACACCTTTCTATCAGAACCGGAATTAACTTCATTCAAATCAGCAGTTAAAATTCAGCATTAAAATCAGCAGTTTGAGCAACAGTAGCTCGTCTGTTGGATCGGACCATACGGGCCAGCCTTTGCTCCCCACATGCATCAGTGAGCCTTGGTCGCCCATGGCCCTTCGTCAAACTCTGATAGACTGACCTGCTATTCAGATAGACTGACCTGCTATTCAGATAGACTGACCTGTTATTCAGATAGACTGACCTGTTATTCAGATAGACTGACCTGTTATTCAGTGGGTATTCCCGTGTCATGCCTACTGTTCCCAGGATGGTCTCCAGATCTGCAGAATATTAGTAACCGATTATTATCAAGCTCTTTTAAATGAACAATTTGGATGAGTGATGATTGCCCCCCCCCCCACCGTTTCTATGTGTTCCCCATCACAGTAGGTTATCACCCCCTATGTGCAGTGTTGAACTTCCCAAGAGTAGAAACCAGATCTGTACCTCTTACAAATGCTCTCAGGTAGCTGCTTACCAAATGTCAATAGAATAGTTTATGAGGTCTCTGCCAAAGCTTCCCTGGGGGCAGAAGGAGGTTAAATTAGTTACGCCTCATTGCCTCTCTTCAGTCAGCTCGGTGCCCACGTGCCTTGCACATGTCATGACTCACACCGCACAATAATGGCTTGGTTAATTAACTCTCTTCTTTTGGCCAGTTGCCCATTTTCATGTTCATGTTCAACTTTTCCTAACACCATCTGGTTGGTATATGAACCAATGTCTCATCATTTTTATTATGAGATAATATTCGAAAATAAATTAGAAAAACAATAATAAATAAATAAATAAGGCAGACAGAACTGTTACTCCAGTTAAGAAAACTGTCCGAACAAGTCAGCTGCTTGTCAAGATGCTCTGATCCAGTCGTCTAGCCATCAAATCCTTACGCTTGCCCAATTTTCCTGCTTCTAGCACATCAACTTTGAGGACAGAATGTTCACTTGCTGCCAAATATATCCCACCCACTAACAGGTGCCATGATGAGGAGATCAGTGTTATTCACTTCACCTCTCACTGCTCATAATGTTATGCCTGATTGGTGTATTATAAAGAAGCTTTTTGTCTCCATTGAGCTACAGAAAAGAAAACTTGAATCATTACATTAAGCAGGAAGATTTTGTGATTATGTCAACATCATGAACTCTTCAAGTCATGTTATATAAATCATTCCTGAACAATTTTTGCAGTGTGGCAGGACACATTATTCTGCTGTAAGAGGACAATAACATTAGGGAATACCATTGCAGTGAAGTGGTGTATATGGTCTGCAACAATGGTTAGTTAGGTGGTACGTGTTAATTTAACATCCATATGACTGCCAGAAATCAAGGTTTTCCAGCAGAACATTTCCCAGAGCATTACACCGCCTTCACAGGCTTGCCTTCTTCTCATAGTGCATCTTGGTGCCATCTCTTCCCCGGGTTAGAGACGCATGCACATGCACCTGGCTGACCACGTGACAGAAAAAAAAAACATGATTCATCAGACCAAGAAGTTCCTTCTTCCATTACTCCATGGTTCTATGAAAGGCTTTGAATGGGAACTTTGAAGTGAGTATAATTTTGCTGGCCTAAAATCGGTCTAATTGTGCTTTTTTTCGGAGGGGCTTAATCACTGCAGTTTTCAGTAAATCCGGGAAGATGCCAGTGAGCAGTGATCCGTTAACTATTTGCTGATTGTCCTTTTCCAGGCAGCTGAACAGCTGATTTTTTTAAACAGCTAATGCCAAGGCAGCAGGTGGACGGTTGTGAGCGATGCACACTTTCCTTTTGCAGTAGATGGCAGTTAAGTGAGACGTAATAACTATCTGCTATTCCTCTTTCCATTTCATTCCACTTAAAAATGGCACACATTTCTTTGACAAAGAAATAAGACAACACAACCCCTGGTTTGAAGGATTCGAGAGACAAATACTGTAGGTTATGCTCAACCGTTTCTGTTCTTTGTTACCGATGTCCGAAAGGAATTATTGACTGGACCTCTTTGTTTAGTATATAGTTTATACACTATATGGCCAAAAGTATGTGAACACCTGAATATTACACCCATTTCTGGTTCTTCCTCATACTTGTGTGAAGCAAACAATTGTATAAAATCTCGTTGTATGTTGTCATTTCCATTCACTGGAACTAAGGGACTCGAACTTGTTCCAGTATGACAATGCTCCTGTGCACAAAGCGAAGCGCTGTGAATTAAAATGGTCTAGAAGGATATCACTTTGTTGTCCACCCCAGTCCAGAAGCAGTTGTTTCTTGAAATGATCTGCTTCAGGAACAACATGTACTAAAATATACTGAATAATCAACAACTTCGCTTGCTTGTGATGGTTTTATTGTATTGCTTGGATTTTAAAAACGTTCAGTGTGTGTAGTGTAGACCCTCAGGCTCTGTGTATGCTGACCATCATATGATATGATGAACTGAAAAAGAGAAGTCTTTGTATTACTCACACAAACACACAAACACCCACAAACAAGCAACACACAAAAGGAAATCCACAATGTAGTGTCTGTATTGTTACTGCTCAACTTTGTAGCTTCAGATGCTGTAGAGATTCACTCGGCTTTATTGCTTTTTTTTTCAGCAGAGGATACTAAGCCCAGTTTGGGTTCAGTGATCTGCAGGGAAAGAACTCAAAGGGCTCTTTATAAGGAGGAGGTGGATGATGTAATGCTTCAAAAATTAGGGAGTGTTGAGATGTTAGCATGAAGAATTATGCTTAATCTGCAGAACTCAGGATTCAGGAGATATCCAAACATACTGAACACAAATGCTCTGCAACATGTACATTAAAAAGTTGAACAATTATAATTAAATATTAAATGAATATTGATCTTTATGGACTCAGTCCTGATTGTTCTGTGATTTGATGAGTATTTAAAAAATCATTAGAAGCTTTCTTATTAATGTATCTGAGCTCAAAGTGCACATTTTTGCGTCTTTACGTCCAAATTCGGGCGAATGTGGTAAGGATAACGGCACTTGTATATAATATGTCCCTCTTCCTTTTAAAGAACCAAAAGTAATTAGACGAACTAACATAACCCAGTCTCTCCTTGATTTTCTCACCAGGAGATGCTTGATTTTGCTGCAACCTTTTTATCATAGCTTGTATTTTTTGCGCTTTTTTTTTTTTGGTTGTTGCTGTGGAAATCTACTTGAATTGGAGAAATTGCAAGCACTAGGTTTCTTCTACCTACTACGACCAGTGAAGACACACGTAAAAGCAGTAGTCATGTATGACACAGAATGCACATTGTGATGACATCACACGACAGGTCTTGGCCAAAATCTGCTGGAAATGTGCTGCCATTTTGAAAAATTGTAAGCTCCTCCATATATATTGTGTAGTGTGCTTGATTTTGTGTTCATTTCTACTATCACAGAATCCTGGAGGGACTAATAGTCATAAATTAAACTGCCATTATTTAATACTTGCTAGTAGTTTTAATAATAATCCATGTCTGCTGAAGTCTGGAACCCATAAACATCACCGGTGCTGGGTTTTTCCCCTGGTGATGCTCTGCCTGGCCTTTTACTGCAGGTGTCTTCAGTTCCTTCTTGTTCTTTGGGTGTTTGACATTCAGAATGTAGAATCCATAATCAGTTGGACTGAGGTCAGGTGACCAAATTGGCGAGTGCAGAACATTGCATTTCTTTACCTTAAATAAATCTTGGGTTGCTTTTGAAGTATGCTTCAGATCACTGTCCATCTGCATGGTGAAGCAATGAGTAATGAAGGATGTGGCTCAATGAGAGCACAATGGCAGCCTACATGCTTACTCTATACCATGACATTAGAGGCTTACTCTGCACCATGCTTGTTTTTGAGGCTTATCATTGGTTTCCATCTTGTGACTAACCTTCTGTAATCACTCTGGTGAAGTCTTCTCTTTATTGTTGACTTTGACACAAATATGCCTAACTCCTGGTGGGATTTCAGATCTGTTCAGAGAAATAATTTAATTCTCCAGAGCTGGTTTTCATCCTCTTCCAGATCTTTAGGTGTTCCTAAGCTCACCAGTCTGATCTTTATTTTTAAAAACGTACCAACTGGTCAATTTGACCACACATTCTTTTCTCTGATAGGTTTATTTGGATTTTTCAGCACAATCATGGCTTGTTTCAATGGCAGTGACATGCTTTGGACTCCATATTGAGAGTTAATAACTATAGATTCCAAATATAAATGTGACAGAAATCAAGTCTAAAGCTTTATTCCTCCTATTTTTAAGTGAAATAATATGGGAATAACACATCCAGCCTTATAACAGCTGAGACCATTGTCTGATTACTCTTGGTTCCTTAAAAACGGGGAGAGCATGCATAAAAAGTTTTGCAGTTCCTACATTGTTCCTCTGATTTGGATGTGCATGCCTGCACTTTGAACTCATATTCAGTGTTAAATTAAAGCAACACACAGTCTCCTAAGACTCACAGGAAGTGAGAGCGTAGGAAGTAAACACCTCTAGAATTTTGGCATGAACATTAAACCTGAAATACAATGGGGTAGTAAAAATCCAAATCCCACTCCTCACTCCTTAAAACCAGGTGAAACTGGGAAATTTCTAACCAATTCTGGAAGAGATCAGGGTCCCAGTGTGCTAGTGTAATCCATTGTTTAGAACTTGTGAGTGTTTGACTCATTTTTTGACTGTGTGTGAGAAATGATGAGGTCACCATCTGCCACTGGGAAACCCCCTGTCTGTGCAGCCTGGCAACAAAAGGTGGGCAGTGCTTGTATAATGGACACTGAGCTGAACCAATCACATCAGCCTGAATCTCTCAAAGCCATACACAGGAAACTGATCAATAAAATCCAGGAAGCTGACCAACATTTTAAGTCCTTTTATTGATTTTTTTTTTTTAACCAGCATGACTACCTTTACACAGCCGAGTATCCCTCTAAGGAAAACAAAACAACACTTTTTTTCTGGGTTAGTTCAGCAGTAATACATCACTTAATAGCTAAACACATTTCTTTAAATCAATTGAACTTTTCCTCACTCGTTTTCATTTTGAACCTGTTTCAAGCGGTTTGTTTTCCGTTCTGTGTAAAAGTTCCATAGCTGAAGGATTACATGCATATGACATTTTCCACCACTTATTGATCATAATGCACATTATTGATAACAGTACTGTAAAAATGTTCAAATAAATACCAACATATGAATGAAGTCATTATTTTATAGAAAGTTATCAAACTCTCCTCGCGGATCAATACTGAACACAATGTGTATGTATAAAGTTATCAGCTAGCTGAATAACACAACACTATCGCTTCCAGCAAACAGAAAAGCTCATTTGCTTTAGATATCAGCAGTTTGAATTGCACTTAATTGACATTTTTGCAGTTTTGCTCACTTCCCAAACATTTTAATTGGGTCTTTTTTAATGCCTCAACAAACCAATTGTGACTTTCATGGCACTATTCAAGCTTGTTGATGCAAAATGTTTTCTGTTTCCTGAAATTACAATGCTTAAAGAATATGTTAAAACAACAACAAAAAAAAGATTAAAAAAAAACCCAGCAAACGTAAATTAGACAAAAAGAGGACACGAGTTCACTCATTTGTCAACAATACTATCAATACCACGTTACCTTCACCAAACAAAGCTATAGATACACCAGTCTCCACCTGCAAACACCACACTAATGTGCAGCGTCTGTCATTTCTTTTGTTCATTATGAGGCAAATAGGATTAATTCTGATTCCCATCACTTGAATTATTATTTTTTTTTTAAAAAGACCTTTTGCTAAAACCCCTGAATTTGCTAATGGGGTCGCTGATCTCAAGAATTCCCTGCAATTTCATTTAACCTAATGTCTAACAAAACACACGCTCGCAAAACTGATTGTGTGTCTCTTGCACTTATTGCTGCTTCTTAGCATCCTCTGAAGGAAGAAATTCTGGTCAATCCTCTTGCCTTCAGGAGAGGGAAACAACTACAAAGAACTAAAACCTAGGCTAGAATTCTCTCTTGAAACAATGAAAGGCACTACTGGTCAGAACGAAGAGCAAAAAAAACTGAGAAAAAAAAATGAACACAAATACTCAAGCGGTGGGCATGAAAAAGGGCGCAATTAAAAAAAAAAAAAAGAAAAGAAAAGAAGAATAAAAAAAAAGTCACGCCCACCCGAGCAATTCTCTTCTTTCTGATCTGTTTTTTCCCTCCTCATATTAAATGTAAAACAGTGTACCGAGACTTGGCACGATAAATAAAGAGAGAATGAGACCATTCCAATTTGGAATTAATTTTTACGCTTGCAGAGAATTCGTGAAATCAGCGATCCGTAAGAAAGCTTGAGTAAAGCGGCGCTACAGGACCAAAAAAAAACAACTGCTGTAGATTTTGTTCTTTCTGAAGCACGCTTTACCGTGTTAAGCCAAAAAATATCATCAAGTTTCTCCATGTTCACTTTGAACTATTCCTAAGAATAATAAATAGACAAAAAAGCCCAGCATCTGACCACCCGGGATTTTGTTTTAGAATATGGCAGTAGAATAAACGATGAAAGAAAATGAAAAACACATGAACAAAACGTTTTAAAATGATCAAATGAATATAAAAAATATAAAATGCTCATGGATTCGTTTCACAGAATACAATAGGACTGGTTTGCAGTGTGAGTAGTTTTGGATATGTGAGTTGATCTCTGTTCTTTGCATACAGAGTGCATATATGGAGAAAAAAAAACTATTACTATCGATATATATATATATATATATATATATATATATATATATATATATATATATATATATATATATAGATATATATATATATATATATATATATATATATATATATATATATATATATATATATATATATATATATATATACACATATATATATATGGAGTACATATATGTATGTGGAGTATATAGTATACTTGAACTGACTCACAAACCAAAGCACTACAAACCTAACCTTAGATTAATAATGAAAGCGATATACCTATATTAAAAGTGCACGGTTTATAAAACAAAAGATAACGACTCGTAGGATAGTTCCCGTTTTTCCGATCAGAATCTAAACTCTTGTAGGCGGAGTTTAATTATTTGTGAGCACAGACTTCCTACTGAACTAACCCCCCCCCCAAAAAAAACATAATTAAATGATAATGATGCCATTTGAATCCTTTTAGTGTTTATAGCTCGTACTCAATTGTCAAAAATATTTCCTGTGAGAATTAATAGATTGTAAAAAAAAAAATTTTGTAGAGAAAAAATAAAATCAGATATTTTTGTCTTCCAGTGGATTTCCTTTGGGCTAAAAGCGGAATGAATTTATCAGCATGATGGAATGGCGACTTCCCCGCTCAACTAGGGGCTGATATTTACTGCAAAATGAAAAAGAAAGAAAGAATCGATATTAGGATGTTGAATTTTAAAGGAGTTGAAATGAATAAATTCGGTGGCATGCTGCCAGAATGTGTAAAGAAATGCCTGCAAGCATTGCAGAGAGCCAATGAAAAAGTCTGACTGGTCAGCTGAAGTGAAGTAGAAGCAAGAGTATTAGCAGGTTAGTCACCAGAAAACCAACATGGCTGGTGTTTGGATTGGAATTTGAGCTTTTAAAAAGAAGTTTCAGACTTCGGAAAGGAAAAAAAAAAAAGCAAGCACAGGAAAGCCACTGGCTCACAAGTATTAAAACTCCGCCCATCTCCTGGTAAGACTTCGCCCACATATTGTGTCATGCGTGTTAGTAAAAAGCCAGGTGTATGTTTTCAAATGCTGTGTGAGCCGATAAGGAACCCGAGACGTAGGGAAGAAGTTGCTCAGACTCGTATCACTAATCACACATCATTAGTAATCAGAACGCTACATCAAGTTAAACATGACCGAAAACGTAATTCGAATAAAATGGTCTCAGAGTATACAACAAAAAGAACATTTGACCAAATAAAATTCACCATTTTTGCTCTTTGATTTGAATGATTTAATCTCTGCTTGTATCATAAAAGCTTTTAAGTCTAACAGTCCATCTTAAGCCTTCGCTCGTCGCTTACGGGATGCATGGAGGAACAGAAATGAGTGGTCAGATCCAAGCTGTGTGTTCACATGAGTGTGAGAGAAGGATGAGAGTGATAGCTTTGTGTCTCTTTAATACAGTACGTTATCTAAAGGCCTAACAAGGGCTTTAAATGCAGCACAGGCAGAAGCAGAGTTGAGGACTGAGGTCTTTACATCTTCCACAGATTCTCATACACACACTCACACACAATGTACTTCCTCTGGTTAGGAGGAAGCTGGCCTGGGAAGGTTTTTTTTTTACCTGAATAGTATTTCTTTACGAATATACAATACCTAATCATTTTGACTTTTCCTCGTCCGTCCTCAACCCTGCTTTTAGGCTAGTAAAGCTAAAAAAACATTTTCATCGCCAGCATAAGTGTAAAATAACTACAAGCCCCACACTTTTTTTGTTTATTTCCCTAGCATAAGCTTGCTATTTTAAAGCTTCATTTATGCATCTACTCGTAGTGGTGCAGTGGAAATATCCAGCTTGTGAGTCACAAACTAGAATTCTAAACATGGCTGGATTCCTCCACGCGCTGCTTCGGCACGTTACTGAAGCTTGTGCGAGAGGAGTGTGCATCACGATGTGACAATGTTATGGGAAGTTTACCTGGCGGCGTTTAAAGGGAAAGTGGTGAGGCAGACAGAGCAGGCTGCTGACAATCTGCAAGGGGAGCGGTGATGGAAGCTAGGGAAAGTTTTTTTTTTCTGTTACGAGAGGATTCACTCGTGCGCACATGCAAATATGCATTCACACACAAGTGCTAGGGGCGAGACAGAACTATGACGGAGATTAGCATTAGCTTTCAGACACAAAGGACAGGGCTTTACACTGAGAAATGGACAGTTGCCAATAGAAAGCAAAAGACAGGCACTTTTCCAAGGTGATGTTTATTTTTTTTTTGTCACTCTTCAATAATCGTTCGGCATCGTAACGAGTGTGCCTTGTGTGTTGTGCTCTTTTTTTTTGCTGAATCGAGTTGAATCATCACCAATCAAAGGTGTTTGTTTTGTTTGTTTATTTTTTTTTAAGATCAGATCTGCCTTTTTGTGTGGCAAAATGTGGAACCTGAGTCCCCTAGCAGAAGTGCACTTGAATTTGACGGAGTGAGCTGATTTTCCCCTCCTCCTTTATGCTCCAGTGTTATGGCTATGAAGGACTCTCTCCATGTTTGGGGGACGGATCTATGGAGAGAGAGGAAACGCTCCTCTGTGCTAATCATCCCCTCATGTAGAGCCCTGTTTATAAGTGTGCTCGAGGTGGAGACAGAACCTAGGACACTATGTAATATATGCATTTTTTTTTTTTTTGCAGCCAAGAAACTAGCAAATTGCATGCAAACAATTAGCTATATATGTCTTGGCCAAAAGCTTGACATTTTGAAAAAAATAAAAACTCTTGCCCCCACTCCTGCCTACCTCTAATTGATCAAGACAGAGCAGAAAAACGCTCCCAAATTTTCAGTAACCCGTTGTTTTGCTTTCAGTTTTTTTCCCCCACTTCAACACCAGTGGTCCTCTCCTACTGTTTAGAAGTAGGGGATTTGCATATGAAATTGTTTATATATGTGTACAACGTAAACATTAGTTACCTGATTAGACAACGGGCTGCCGGGTTTAAAGAATGCTTTTCTGAGGCAGGAGAGAGAGAGAGGGAAAGTAGGACAGGAAGAAGGAATTTGGATGTGTTAGAGGAATGGAAAGGGGGAAGGAAATCTACCACAGTGCGGATGGCAGCTAGGTATACATCACGACCACAACACGATGTCATTGCATTACTAGTGGTCAGGAGAACCATGTGCACGCTAACATACACTCAGATATGGAGCTGCCACTTAATATACAGCACCGTGAATACAGAAGGAAGCAAACTGCCCTCTGCAAAACACATGAATGGCAGCTATCATATTAACCATCATTTATCACCTAGCTACTATCACACTGGTAGGCATAACATAAGGCATAAAGATATACACCGTACAGCAAATAGCGAGCGAGAGAGAACACATGTGAGTGGGGCTTTGTACACTGAGAAGCACTGTTTAAAACAAGCCACGCGACGCTTTTATTCGCAGTAGATCTTGTACTTTTCGCTGCAGAACACAGCTGGTGTTCCCAGGAGGCCGTTGGGCTCGCCTCGACCCCCGCAGTTGGCAGTGAGGGGTGGACTTACATGTGACTGCGCAGGGCTGTGAGTGGCCTTGCCCCGGGAGGACGAGGACTTGGCCCTGCCGTTGCCTCCACTCCGGCGCGTCTGCTCGTGGTCGAACTCCAAGTCTTCAAGACGCTGCGTGAGGGCCAGCTTCTGCTGGATGGCCATGCGGAGGAGCGAGTTCAGGGTCTTCTTCTCGTCCTCGGCTGCTGCCAGCTGCCTCTGCATCTCGTCGAGCTGAGTGACGTACTCGTCGCAGCTAGCAAAATTCAGGGAGGGAAGGTGGAATAAGCAAGTGAGTACATTTTATTTATAGAGCACATCCTAAGAATAATCTGCTACCCAAAGTGCTACATATAAAAAGTGTTATCCACCAGTTACTGTTCTCAATATACAGAAACGCAAAAATTACACGCATACAAAATTTCAACCATTCTCAAAAGCTATGAAATAAATCTAACATTTAAAAATGGCTACAAAAGAAGCATGTCTGATGTCTACCGGTGGACTGTTCCAGAGCCTCGGTGCAGAGACAGCAACTGAACGATCACCTTTCTGTTTCAGCTGAGATCGAGGAACAGTCAGCAGTAGCCCTGTGGTGGACCTTAAAGGTCTAGAAAGCAGTATGTATACAAAGCTTGTGCAATGTAAGAGGAGGCTAGTCTATTTCAAAACAAACAATAAAACCTTCCTAAAGCCTAAATTTAACTAGAAGCAATGAAGGGAAGTAAAAACTGAAAGGGAATAAAAACTAAAGGGGAGTAAAAACTGGGATAATATGATCTGTCTTCTCAAAGTAAAGAAAGAAACTGGAGCATGAAACAGTGCATCTATATGCAGATGACATTTTCCATGCCTGTGACTGGATATCATTTAGCAAGGGGCTTGGAATGGATCAGTCCCTCTACCTACAAAGGGGTCACAGTCTTCAAACAACTAATCTTACAAGCCACACTAGCTACTGCTCAAGAGTCTCTTTTTTGTCACTGCGGGGAAAACATGTGATAAGACTATATAACAGACAGTAAAGAATTATGAGCTATATGGTAACAGTACACAACAAAATTTGGCAAATATAGTGTCATTGCTCAGCTCTTTGTTTCTCCATTGGACTAATAAGCAGTACACTGCACTGTGCACATATGGAGATGGGAGAATCCAATTAGATTGGAACTGTCAGGATTTTGTCAAAGTGTATGACCATGCATCAGATGGTCAGCAGATAAAGTGTCTAGCTTGCAAGAATAATTATTTGAAGGCTGAGACCAAGTGACTCAACAAATGGAATCAGGTATGGCTCCTATAGATATTTTATAAAAGCACCTTTATTTAGTAAACAGCTTCAGAATGTATACAAATGATGGTACAGTAATGTTCTTTAATGATCTTTAGACGCTATCTATCCATCTATCTACACACAGTGGGGTCCTAAAACAAATGTTTATCTGCTATTTAAATGTAACCAGATTTGTGGCATAGGTTTAATGGTTTTGTACAAAAGGTCAGATTTTCTTTCAGTCTTATTTTTGATAAGTATTGAAGGACAAAATCAGACAACACTATGGTGGATTTGATATATATCACGGATCATCAGGTTTTACACTGACTTGTGGTGTCTGGGTCAGCTCGAGTGGACACTGTCAGTATGGACCTACCACAAACTAAAATTCGGGAATTTCAAATATTCAAATTTTTGATCAAGTTGTAGATTATGATACCATTTGTAATGAAAACTTGTGTTAAATTGAAAAAGAAATGCCGTACAAATTGAAAATGAGGCTTGTCCACTAATGCTTTCAGATTTTTGAACCCCACTGTATTTATATATACACACACTCAACACGTTTCACCACTTATCTTTGCAGGGCTTTCATTCTGTTCATTCTGACACCATTAGACCACTAGATGGCGCTCACGAAGTGCCTCTTATTGTTCAGACGCTCAAAACGTCAAAACGCCCACAATTCATTTCTGCTGCTGGTTCTGTGAACAGTGCCTTGAGCATGTAACATCTCTTCAGATTAACGTCAACAGACGAACACAAAGAGACACAAAGCAACATAAAAGACACATGCAAACCCACTGCAAAATATGGATAGGCTACATGATGGTACCAAACTGTGCTATATTAATATATGCAGTGGCTAGGTTTACTGGAGAATCTAAAAGGATGTATAAATAGAGACACTACTAGTTGAAACACTCTCCATTCAAACAAACAGAGAGAGAAACAAAGACAAAGAGAAGCAAAAGATGGAGTGGAGGCGGTGACAGTGATGGTGAAAATGGACAAAGTAGCTCGAGTGAATACAAATTCAGTTTTTGTATTCCTGTATTTCCGCCTGCTCTCTCTCTCTCTCACACACCCCCACACACACCTCCTTGCACCCTATATGTGGTTTTCAGGCATCACCCTGCATGTGGCTCTTTCTTTAATATGCTAACTCTACATCTCTTTCCTCTGCTATACAAGAATACTGCACTCCTAGTGCAAGTCCTAAATACAAAATACTCGAATAGCCCCGGAACATTTTTTAATTTTTTAATCCTCATGCTTACCAATTTTCTATTTTTCCTTTTCCCCATCATTGGCTTCAGGTAATATGATGTGTCCCAATTTGTACATGATATAACACACCTTAATAATCAGTTTCAGCAGCTACTTCCTCACTTTGAGCTGTGCATGAACAAACAAGTTCTCATATACTTTACCATGGTCAAGGTCAGCATCTTCACGTAGAATTGCACACCTCATTACATCAACTACACCTCGAATAGTTCTACACTATACAAGTCATATAAAGACCTGCTGCAGTTAACATGAACTCATTTCAGGCTTCGGATATTTTATAGATTTTAGATATACTTAATAGCATCTGGAAGAGCGCGCGTCAAAGAGAAAATAACAATGAATATTTTTGCTCCAGGCTTGCTCATTGGCCAAGTGAAAGCGTTTTTGTCGAAGATGATGTGCTATTGGCTGCCCAGGTCTTTATTGACTGCATCATTTCCCACGGGAATGAACTTTGATCCCTGTAGTGCAGCTTCAGTGTAAGCGTACGGCCTCTTGTTTGTGTGAAAACAGAGTCCGCATGCGTGTATGTGTGAGGGTGTGTGTGCTCTCAGTCTGACCCAGACGTACATGCGGACTGACAATGGAGATCTGTGAGGCTCCATTAGCCACAGTCTTCCCTTGGGAATGTTCTCAATAGAAAGATGCACAAGCTCAAATGGGGGTGGGCAGACATTTTTCCCGGGAAAAGGGGGTTGGGGGCACAAAACAACCTTGTGTGGGAGAAGACGATAAAGTAGAGCTTTGGCGGACCAAGGGGGTGGGTGGAGTCCTATTGTGAGGCCATGGTCACTGCATACAAGCCAGCCAGAAAGAAGCTGCACGTTTAAAGGAGATTTAAATGCACACAGCCCCTAGCTGTTCAGGCAGCATGGGAAATGGCATGCTTCAGAGGTAAATTAACAGTGACATGGAACGAAGAAAAAAAAAACGACAGGAAAGTCAGAAGAAAAAAGAATTATAACAAGCATACACTAATTTGCTTTATTGGCAAAAGAGTGTTTACACAGCATGCACATTACACTATGGGTTTGTTTCTCTTGTGAAAGTTGTTTCATTAACATGAGCTATGCAAATCTATTGCAAACACACACACACACTTTCTCCATCTCTCCCTTTGTTCTCCTCCCCATCCCAGAATATACACATTCTTTAATACTAAATCTTAAATATCTTCATTGTCTATTTATTTCAGAAATCTAGTGCATAGCAAAAAAAAAACATTTTGCTCTTTGGCCCAAATATTAAATGCACAAAAGGCAGCCAATCAGAGGTCTTACTGTTCAGCGTTTTAACATAAAGCCTAGACAGGGCTGTGTGAAAATCATTCTGTAAATATTACAGGGAATATGTATGTAATGGGATATGAGACTCGGTCCTGATATAGCAAGCACGTTCTTAACTCTGTATGTGTTACATACATTTATTTTGAGATTCTCTCAAAAATCCTGCTTGGGTTTTGGAATGATGAAATATATATGCTCTAAACATACTATTATTAGGGTCTAAAGCTGTGTCTAGTTCTAACCACAAAATGGACGCCTTTCTAATGTGATCGGATAAGACAGCAGTTTTCTCTTAAAATAGCTTTCTCTTCTCATTATCTCTGCCGCTCTCTCACACACATGCTTTACTTATTAAGAGGAAAATGCTTCGCAATGGCAGCTACACTGGTGCTGCGGCACAAAGCGATATCGGATTCTGCAGACCATCTTTGTATGATGGTTGGCATAACAACAGTGCTCAAAATAGATGACTGTGCCTAGAGAGAAAACATTTCTCATTTTTCTTAGAAATCATATTTATTACAATAATTATTAAACCTGTCACCCTGAACAATATCCAATGACAGCATTAAACGATATTCCTAACATTTTTCATTACTGAATTACAACTGACATAAATGTAATCTTCCTCCTGTCATGATTTTCCATGAACATCACTTGGTGGGAGAAAGGTTGATATTAACCAGAAATTGTTCATTAATTAATATAGCATAAGTTCTGTTTGATAATATTAATACTATTAAACATCCTGAACAAGCACACTGCTCTTTTCATGGAACACCGACACCAAGATAATTCCTATTAGGATCATCAAAGTTAATGGGCTGCTGCAGGGACATGGATATAAAGTTACAAGGCAGCTGGAAGCAGTCTCTGTGATCAGGTAAAGATATAGAATTACTAGAAGAGATGCTCAGGAGAGTTACAAGGAGGCCAGCAAGACCATCTCCAAAGGGGAGGACACAAGATCAACTCAGCTCACATAGACCATGGGCTATTTGGAAGGCTGGAGCTAAATCCTATGTTTACACGGTTATGAAAATCCACACACACACACACACACACACACACACACACACACACACACACACACACACACACACACACACACACACAACCCCATGCACCTCCCATAAGTGGTTTGTGAAGATAAAAATTACTGGGAACACTAACTGATCTATTTATGGGGCATAACAGTCTTTTGACCAGTTTTATATGGGCTAAGATTACACCTGGTCAGATTAAATGGCCTAATCAGTGACAGGGCTCTAATTTTCAATCCACTATCTAATCTTGAGTCTCCAGAAGCCCAGTCCCTCATTTTCACATGCGAACACATTGTATATTTTACCCTATGACCTTCTTGTTGATACTCTGGACTGTGGGTTTACACTTGGCCTCTTGAGCCACACCACATTGACCTATTGCACAGTTTTTGTCCTATCTGTCTTGTGTAGAGGAATTTTAGATGTTGCTAGAATATCTGGCTTCAGTAAAATTGTATTTTGTGTTTTAACTGTCTACTCACTTCAGATTACTGTAAGAAATGATTCTCTCAGATCTAGAAATTTTGTTTAGTTAGGTAGAAAGGATTCAGAACAGTCTATAGATCAAAGGTGCTAAACTTTGACTATATACATTTCAATGGAAAGTTGGTGCTTACCGGGTGGCAAACATGGCTCTAAGGGAGGAGAAGGTGGCGGCATCCTCCTTAAGGGCTTTGAGCTCGTTGCGTAGCTTCATCATTGTCTCAGTCACCATGGCCTTCTCATTCTCGTATTTGCTCTTCAGGTTGGCGAGTGCTACCTCAGCAGTCTGGGAAAAGCGGACGGTGGGAACACGATAAGGCAAACTATGTACGAGGCAATAAATCAGCTAAGAGATGTGTGAGAAGGTAGTAAAACATTCATAATATAGCGCCAAAGAAAGCTAACTATTTGATTAAAAATAAGGAAAAGGAAAATATCCCATCCTCTCCCCTACCAAAAAACATGAAGCTATAATAATATAATACTTTTTTAAAGAGCAAAATGATATTTATAAATGATTACACTCATAAAAATGTGCAGTAGTGCTGTAAGAGCTGTTGGTCATTATTTAAATGTAACTAAAGTAAACCTGGAACATTACACAAAATGTTGAAATGTCTGCCTGGTGGCATAGCTACATTTTATGACTGAGGTTGTGGGTGGTGGACCAGCATAAGGTCACACAGCAGCTTCAAAGAGTCAGACACATGCACCCACCCTGCCCTGCAGCTTGTGCTCACCCACTAATGCTTTTATCTTTATACAGTACAGAGAACAGAAGGGTCAGCTGTCAGAAGTGACGCTGTGACCCAGGGGGAGTCTGCTGACCAGACAAACAGGTGTACCTAGTTTTTAGGACACTTTTTAGTACGCAAGGGTTTCCTCCTAAAATGGTTCTCGGTATGGGGTCCAAATTACTTTAGTTTAAAATGACAACTAACCATGCTAAAAGTCATTATGTTCCATTCATATGAATACAACTGTTATGTAAATATTAGCCTGTTTAATTGGCCACCTATTTTGATTGGAATTATTCCAAACTTATAAAAAATAATATAAGCATGAATCTAATGGCAACTTTTAAGAAGCTGTGTCCTACGAGTCGAAAGTTCAGGACTGACAAGCTCTACAGAACTAATGAATTGCCAAAGTATTATTCTCACCTTTATTTAGTCTAATATTTGAATAGCTTTGGATTATGTTCATAAACCTGTCCATAATGAGGGTCTCCATAAAAGTTTTATTTACAGTCAAAAGGGAAAGCCCTGCAATAAAGTAAGTGAGAACGTTATTGTATAAGTAAACATGCAGACTGCCATGTCATTCTAAAAACTAATGAAATGTGGTGGTATTAAATCACTAGACCAAATACTAACCTGCTTGTTGGCTTTGAGGACCGTTCTCAAGGTGGCGATCTGCTCTCTCTTGGTGCTGAGAAGAGACTTGAGCTTAAGAATCTCTTCCACATTGGCCTCGTAGTCACGGTCAGCGGTGGGACCAAGCTCGGCAGAGGCCAGGCGCTGACGAGACAGCTCTGTGCTGCGGTCCACGGCCAGCTGCAGGTGTCTGATCTGGTCACGGATGATAGCCACCAAGTTGTAGATGTTCATTGGTTCCTTGCGTGGGTCAGCCACTGGGGAAGAGACAGGGGACGGAGATTCTGCCTCAGGGGTGGGGAAGAGGCCACGTGTCAGCAGGATGGGTGAGCGACGACCACGGCCTTCAGGGCTGCCCCGATTGTTGCCGATTGTGCCAGCGTTGGCTTTGCCCTCGCGGTAGAAGTCAAGCATGACACGGCTGGGCGTCTCATTGTTGCACATACAAACATGGTGGTAAAGGTTGGCGAGCTCCTCGCTGAACGTGGCTAGCTCGTCTTGTGCCACACTCAGGCTTCCCTGGCTCTCACCGGCTGCCTCACTGGCGTGGCGTAACTCTTTCTCCATCCGTGCCAGTTGCTCACGCTCTGCACGGCTGCTTAACTCCAGGGTGCTGAGCTCAGAGCGCAGTGACGCTACCTGGCTCTCCAGTTGGCTACGCTCCTCCTCAAACTGTGATCGGCAAGCAGTGTATTCAGACTCCAGGGTTTTCAGTTCCTCTTTCAGGTGACCCGCCTCGGAAACAGCAACCTGGGATTTACAGGATGTAATGTTTGTCCAGCATCATTTTAGCATACTAATTTTATCCAGCAATGTTTGCCCACTCATTACATTAGCATAACCTCATTCTTTACCCATAACTTAACATACTTGTTTATAATGATGTGACAAAAACAAATATCATCCACTGATGCATGTGCTGAACACGTGTAATGATTCTAATCTCACCTTGTACTTGCACTCCAGAATCTCGGGCCCGTTGATGTCCACCTCATAGTAGTCGCTATCCTCGTTGCTGTCACGTTCCTTCTCATTGTCCAGGGCTGACTGGCGCTCCTTGCTGGCGTGAAGCTTGCGCATAGCATTCAGGTTCTCAGTGAGGCGGCTCACCTTCTCGTGCTCCTCTGACAGAGCCCCGTTGGCCTGCTCCAGCTGCTTTTGCGAGTCCTGCAGCGTTGACAGCAATGTCACCTTCTCCCGCTCCACCTGACAATCGAGAAAAGATGCGGTAAAATGGTGAATTTTTTGGTTTCATGGGATTAAAAAAATGGAAAAAAAGAGACTTTTTTTTTAGATGAAAACCCTTGAGGTAAAACCTAAAACTGAAATAAAAACTATATTCAGAGAAAATACAGAGTGACTATGCTGTCATCATGACTTGCATTTACAAAGCCAAAAACAGCTTATGACTCTGTTCAGTAGTTTTCATTTGGAAACAAAATATGAATTATGTCAAATCAGGAGATCCTTCTTTGTGTTGAGGACTAGGTCTGACACAAACATACTTATACGGGTGCTAAGCTTGCATGTATATTGGATTGCTTTGTCCACCTGATACTCACTTTAGACCTGCAGTCATTCTAAGACTAGGTTTTTCTATGTCTGTAAAACATGTAGAAGGTTTTGGTTTAGTGTGTTTGTTTTTCATACCAAGAGAGACACTCCTACACACAACAGTGTGGGGGGGGATTCTTGGATTACCAAGCAGAACAAAATACAGCATGAAGCTATTTTAGAAAGGATCATGTTTTATACTTGAGTGTCAAAATTCTCACTCACCTTCTTAATAATTCAAAGAGGTAATCGGACCCTCAACCTGCCCACCCCACCCCAAAGGTCTTATGTGTCTGAATTAAATTAGAATTATAATATTTCTATAGATTATTATATGAATGAAGCAATACTGTGATTCAAACAAATGACCCAGCATTCTTCATTGTTGATGTGATGATGTACTTCAAGGATATTGAAGTTACCGCTGATTCACTTTGAGTCAATTCAAGATTTCATGACGGCTGTAATGTGCTTGTCCGTTTCTACACTAACATGTCCTGACGTGACCCAAATACAAATCAGGCAAGATGGGAACTCATATTGCTCACTACTCATTGCCTGAGCTATTATACTCTCCCAGGGACAGTCATGTTGGAGCGGCTTCTCTCAAATCTTGAGAGAGATTGATTAGCTGGGCTGAGAGCTCTGGGGGAATGGTAGTGAGTGCATATGAAGGACGAGAATCAGATTACTAGTATGCTGATTATTCTTCGGTACCGGCTGGCAGCGGTTTAACATGCTTGAAGAAAGCAAAATTTGTCTTTAAAATGCTTGCAGTGTGTTAGTCTGCTGTCTGACACACACACAGCTCCTTAGTTTCCATGGAGATGGCCCTTCTAGGTCAAAGTTTATAGGTTGACTTCCTGACAGATGGCAGAGCTCACTGCGCCAAACAAAGGGTGGGGCCAGGGAAGCTGTCAGCCAATCACAACAGAGCATTTATCAAACTCAGGACATATTAATAGGTGCCCTAGTTTCATGAAATACTGATAACTTGTTTTAATTTTATTGATTCTTTATTTAAATTTGCAGTCTTCTAAAACTGGGTGTAAAAATTATGGAACTAATTTCTAGAAAAGGGTCAGATAAGAAAAGAGAAAAAAGCATGCATTACTACATGTAGTGACTTAAGCACCATGAATTTCAATGTTTGTCGCACCATCACACTACACAGGTTACAATATATAATACTGTTTGTCTGATGATATCTGCCCACAGCTCAACACTTTGTAATACCTGCAGAAGTTGTTGTTTAAGCTTCTGGATTTCAGAGATGTTGAGTTCGCTCAGCAAGTCGTCCACAAGGCTGGGGGCTGGATGGAACAGCTGGTCCTTTTTGGGCATGGACATCCGGTTATCTTCTGCATTTGGGATCTTGTCAAAGCCGTTTTCGTAGACGTGTATGGGGTCATCGTTGTTGGGCTCGATCATCACATCTTCACTGAACTTCAGCCCATCCAGAGAGATGCTCAAGGAATTGTGGTACATGGAGTCCCCGATGTTCATGTACTGGGCCAGTTCCTTCCTCAAAGCCGCCTGTATCGAGAAATAAGATGCAATGCATGGTAAAAGGCAATTTAGTTAGTAGTACAGACAAAATACAACAAGTCACATGAGCATATTTGAAACATTAATGACTATCATATTAGATTAGGAAATCCAAAAAATCCATAAATGAACTTTTCTCAGTCATTTGGTACAGATTGCCGCACAAGTATACTACACTGATCTGAGCTGAATAAACTCTGTTAATTGTGAAGGGAGCAACTGGTTGCTGTATATAGGCTCCTATAACATTAGTCACATTAGTCACTTAATGTACACTGTTGCCAAGTGGATGAACGTAAATCCAAGCAGAACAAAATACCGACACTCCCACATTCCAGAGTGACAACTGTAGGGTGCCTTGAGCCAAATCTATGTGACTGGCTTGATGAGAATGAAGCAACACTGGGACACTTCGAAGAGTGAAAACTTGTGGGATTATTTCAAATAGCAGCAGGTGGAATGCCAAAACAGGCCATTAACTTTAACAGCAACTATCTTGAGATGCTGGTGTAATCCTTCCCTGACATGATCGACGATGTTATCATAGGGAGGCATAACCAAGTATTTTAAATAAGGAATGACTGCAACCATGGCATGAATGTGTTGCAGATGTCAATTTAACTATATAATACTGCATTGCATTGTTTTTTTGTTTTTGTGTGTTGCAGTTCTTGCCTTCTGCTCCCTCTCAGTCTTGATGGTTTCCAGAGCTTCTGATAGCTGTCTCTCGGCTATCTCCTTCAGACGGACGGCATCCTCCAACTGGCTGTTCAGGAACTGCGTGTCCTCCTCCAGGCGGCGATTCTCGTGCTTCAAGCCCTCAAACTCCACCTTCAAGTGACAAGTAGCATTGTCAAATAAAAAACCAAAACATTTTTGATGTTCTTTTATTATGGCTTATTGTAAATAATGACCAGATGAATTCAGTCACTTATCTACAGTGATGGCCGATTCTGTATTTATTAGCAAAACATTTACCTGGCTCTGTTTGAGCACAGACACTTGCTTCTGCAGCACAATGTTTTCCTCCTCCAACTCGCTGTTGTCCTGCAGCAGACGAGCCTCGCGGAACTTGTATTCCTTGACGTCGTCACGGAGTCGGGACCTCTGCAGCTCCACCACCTGACTGTTCTGTAGGACAAAAACAAAAAAGAGTTAACGTGTGGCTGAGAGAGAAAGTGGGTGATTTTCAGTCGTCATGGAAACCACACATTTCATGATGGCACTTTAGATAGCCAAGCGGACACAGATGGTCAGTGTGTGAGCAATGTATGTGTGTATGAAAGTGGGAAACAGATGGTGATTACTCGAAAAATCAGTATGCAGATATAATCAGTCGATCCAGAATGACATATCACACAGGTATCAAATGCAGTATAAACATGATAACGTTTAAAAAAATACAGGTATAAACACACAGGTATCAAATGTATGGAGGTAAAAAGAAAAGAAACCTCTGATGAGAGCCCTCTGGACTTGCCTGCATAGTGCATTATGGAGGTATTGACTGAATGGTGACAATGGTTTCCTTTTAATACTTTACCATTAATGATTAGTCCATGGCTATAAAAAAGGCTCAACTATTCCAAGTAGCAACGTTCTATTTTGAACTGGTTCTTCATGCTACCACATTTGACTTGCACCACAAACACAGATGAAAAACACTAGATTCTTTTTATTGTTTTTTTTTAATACAAGTCAAGTCAATGCTTCAATAAGCATACCAGAACAGTTAATATTATAACTATATGCAAATGTGTGAAAATGATTCCTTATCTGTGAAAATTACAGCTACAGAAGCTGTGCTGGTTCATGTTTAGAAAAGTAAAATCCCCTGACTACAAGATTTTTATAGAATGGCTATGCTAAAATACATTTTCATTTTTTCCCCCTGAGGAACCCTGCTGTATTACTTTGCATCACATGCATCTTTTCCACTATGAAATAAAATGTTCACCATTCATATTCCAGACCTCCATTTTGTATGTCTCCAGTGTACCTCCTTCGTTCATAAACCCTCTTAACATTTAAGCCTTCATTTGTCATGTTACCTCTTCCCTTATCCCACTCTCCATCTGTCTTTTCTCTACGACCCCTTGTCACAGAGGGAATACATCCAAACCCGGAGGATGCTCAGATAGGAACACTGCTGCATATAAATTGTTTAACTTATTATACTTTTTGGAGAATACATATGCATTAGAGCATGTTTTGCATCGTTCACAGATGTCTCAGACACTAACTCAAGTTCTAGGTAGCCCTACCTATTTCTACTCAGTTGGTGTAATCCTGCTAATAAACAGTTGTCATGATATTGTGTAAATGCACCAATAGGAGGCTTCCAGGTTTGACAGGGAGGGAATTAGAGCTGGTGGGATCTGGAGACTGCTGATTGATAAATAGTCACCAAACACTTCCTTTCATATTTATTATGAGGTTTAGAATGCAAAAGTCAGTGCAAAAACAAATAATATGCTTAAACTGTATTACAGGTGATTAATTTAAGATTATAAACAATCGGTTTACTGTATCATAGAAAACTAGAAACCACAAGAGGAAACACCTATGTAATTAAAGCAGTTTATTTTAGGAACACCGTTTCAATGGCTTAGCCTCGTGAACAAATAATCAATAACACAGTTACAGCAGCATTGTATTTGCCACAATCTCAAATTGTTTGGAGAGTACACAAATTCTTTCCAATGTTGTTGCCTCTGAAAGGGCATAATGGCATAAAATATGAGTCTCGGTATTTTGCAAATGAATTGATTCCTGACTACATTGCTAGTTCATTAAACTCCCTTCATTAAACTTGCCTGGGCAGGAAAAAAAAAAAGAAATACAGAAATTCAGAATTAATTTGAGTGATAGGGGTGTGTATTTCTGTGTTTGTGTGTGTGTTTTGGGGGTTTGTTTCCTACAGGCTCACATGGTCAAAGATTGTGAATTCACAGGCGATGTTCACCTAGATTAAGATGTAGCAAGAGGGGAAAATGATTAAATGTTACAGCTAAACCTGTAAGAAGTTGGCACATTTGGGGTTGTAGTAAATTCAATAATAAATGACAGTTATGCAGGAATACACTATATGGCTAAAAAGGTTTGTGGACACCTGATCATCACACTGCCACAATGTTGGAAGCACACAATTGTATAGGATGTCTTTGTATGCTGTAGAATTACAATTTCCCTTCACTGGAACCAAACCTGTTCCATCATGACAATGCCCCTGTGCATAAAGCAAAGATCATGAAGACATGATTTACCAAGAGTGATGTGGAAGAGCTCAAGTGGCCTGCACATAGCCCTGTCCTCAAACCGACTGAACACCTTTGGGATGGATTAGAACACTGACTTCATCTTCTTGCCTGATGTCACTAATGGACTTGTGGGTAAATGGTCAAATCCCCACAGCCACGATCCAGTGGAAATCTTATGGAAAGCCTTCCCAGAGGACTAAAGGATATTAAGCAGTAAAGGAGGGATTAAATCTGGAATGGGATGCTCAAAAAGCACACAAGAGCATGATAGTTAGATATCCACAATCTTTTGGCTGCTTGAAAAACATAAAGGCAGTAATCCTGCACATTATCTTCGCATGGCACAATGATAACGAACTGCTCTACACCGCCTTTCTGAGCTCCTTTTGTTCAAGATCAAATAAGACCCAGCTGTGGGGTTAGCATGATGTACCTTAATACATATTGAACACCAATTAAAATGAACCATGACCAGTCAGGATGCAAAGCAGGGCCAGGACCACACAACGTGGGTCCTATTCAAGAGTAAAGACTCAGAGGAATTGTGGATATGGCTGGCTACATTTGTGCAACATGGAGGAGAAATTGCTTAATAATGACTGAGAGCTGACATTTTCTGGCAAAAAGAAAGGGACATGGCCTTAGTAAGGATAAAATTAGAGTCGTATAGACATGTCAGGAAAAGATTAATGATATTTGCACAGGCTAGTGACTGTGACCTCTCTACAGACAGGCACATACAGGACTGTGTTGGTTGTAATTTAGACCTTTGTGTCTTGGGGGTTCTGTATTAGCATAATGCATTTAGGAGAGAGAAAAAACCCCACAAGACCCCTTGCTGGGGCTGTTTTTTTTTTTTTTAAATATGTTATCATATTTAAACATGCAGTGTTGGATATCTGTGTGCGCATTTTTGATAGGCATGATAACTGAGGCTGTGGTTTAGAATGGCTTGTACATTTGCACTCACCAGCAGCAGCAGCTCAAGTCTATGAATTTTAGTGAGATAGGGGATTAATAATGACAAAGTCAAATGAAATTAAGTCAAGAGTCTATCACACTTGTCTTATGCTGTAGGGTACTCTCTAGTGAATTTTTTAGAGTAACCCCATAATAGGCAATTGAAATTCCACAACTTGAGAGTCATTCAGAATCCACGCTAGCAGCTTGCTTTTCATTAGTTTCAGACAAACCTATGTTCAAAGTTGTGCGATAAAGCGAGTGTGATTCCTGTCCCCATTAACCAGGGTTTTCAGGTTTCAGCTCAGATTTCCACCCTAGCTACATCTCAAAAGCCACACAAAAAAAAAATCTGAGCATTGGAAAAGAGAAACACATTTTTTGTTTTTCTAGGCCTTTCTGATCCTTGAGAAACATGGTCACTGTATAAGAATAAGGGTGACGTGCAGAGTTGCAGCAACTATAGGGGGATAAAGTTGATGAGCCATACAATGAAGCTATGGGAAAGGGTAGTGCAAGCTAGGTTAAGGAAGGTAGTGGAAATTTGTGAGCAGCAGTATGGCTTCATGCCCAGAAAGAGCACAACAGATGCAATTTTTGCTCTGAGAATTTTGATGGAGAAGTATAGGGATGGTCAGAGGGAGTTGCACTGTGTGTTTGTAGACTTGGAGAAAGCGTATGACAGGGTGTCAAGAGAAGAGCTGTGGTACTGTATGAGGAAGTCAGGAGTAGCAGAGAAGTATGTCAGAGTGGTGCAGGACATGTATGAGAGGAGCAGGACAGTGGTGAGGTGTGCTGTAGGTCAGACAGAGGAGTTCAAAGTGGAGGTGGGACTGCATGAGGGATCGGCTCTGAGCCCCTTCCTATTTGCTATAGTGATGGACCAGTTGTCAGAGGAGGTCAGACAGGAGTCTCTTTGGACAATGATGTTTGCAGATGACATTGTGATCTGTAGTGAGAGCAGGGAGCAGGTGGAGGAAAACCTGGAGAGGTGGAGGTTTGCGCTGGAGAGAAGAGGAATGAAAGTCAGTCGTAGTAAGACTGAGTACATGTGTGTGAATGTAAGGGAGGGAAGTGGAACAGTAAGGTTACAGGGTGAAGAGGTGAAGAAGTTACAGGCGTTTAAGTACTTGGGGTCAACAGTCCAGAGTAATGGAGAGTGTGGGAAAGAGGTAAAGAAGCGAGTGCAGGCAGGTTGGAATGGGTGGAGAAAGGTGTCGGAGTTCTGTGTGATAGGAAAATATCAGCGAGAATCAAGGGGAAGGTGTACAGGACAGTGGTGAGACCGGCCATGCTGTATGGTTTAGAGACAGTGTCACTGAGGAAGAGACAGGAGTCAGAGCTAGAGATAGCAGAGCTGAAGATGTTGAGGTTCTCTTTGGGAGTGACAAGATTGGACAGGATTAGGAACGAGTACATCAGAGGGACAGCTCATGTTGGACATATGGGGGACAAAGTTAGGGAGACCAGATTAAGATGGTTTGGACATGTTCAGAGGAGGGAGAGTGAGTATATTGGTAGGAGAATGTTGGACATGGAGCTGCCAGGCACGAGGCAAAGAGGAAGGCCAAAGAGGAGGTATATGGATGTAATAAATGAGGATATAAAGCTAGTGGGTGCAAGTGTTGAGGATGCAGAAGATAGGGATAGGTGGAGAGAGATGATTTGCTGTGGTGACCCCTGAAGGGAAAAGCAAGAAGAAGAAGCAAGAAGAAGAAGAAGAAGAAGAAGAAGAAGAAGAAGAAGAAGAAGAAGAAGAAGAAGAAGAAGAAGAAGAAGAAGAAGAAGAAGAAGAAGAAGAAGAAGAAGAAGAAGAAGAAGAAGAAGAAGAAGAAGAAGAAGAAGAAGAAGAAGAAGAAGAAGAAGAAGAAGAAGAAGAAGAAGAAGAAGAGAAACATGGTCACTGTGGTACACATGCATTACTGTTATACATATTTTATCCACTCTATAATCCCCCTTTCCTTCAGCCAATCTATACAACATGTTTTCCAACAGAACTGGCTATACATCATAGACACACTCTCTGACTTTAATTCCACTTCACTTTACAATAAAACAAGATCCTGGTGGCCATGGAACATTTTTAAATTAGCCCAATTTGGCAACTCTGTCACTGACAGCCTGATTCCTCCCCAACAGATTTCTATTATCAGTTGGTGCTGTTCCTGTTTTTTGTGTAGTAGGTACAATAACAGCACCATGGAGCTAAAATGATTGCATGTCTAGAAAAGCGAGTAAATCAGTAGAACAGACAGATTTTTGGTCAATTGAAACAGCGAATGTATATTTAAAAGCAAATGGACTGGACTGAGGCTGGGGTCAAGGCATCAAGAGCCACCACACACAGACGTTGTACAGTTATCGTATTCCTCTTGTTAAGCCACTCCTGAACCACAGACAACGTCAGAGGCGTCTTACCTGGGCTAAGGAGAAGCAGAACTGGACTGTTGCCCAGTGGTCCAAAGTCCTCTTTTCAGATGAGAGCAAGTTTTGTATTTCATTTGGAAACCAAGGTCCTAGAGTCTGGAGGAAGGGTGGAGAAGCTCATAGCCCAAGTTGCTTGAAGTCCAGTGTTAAGTTTCCACAGTCTGTGATGATTTGGGGTGCAGTCATCTGCTGGTGTTGGTCCATTGTGTTTTTTGAAAACCAAAGTCACTGCACCCGTTTACCAAGAAATTTTGGAGCACTTCATGCTTCAAGCTTTTTGAAGATGCTGATTTCATTTTCCAGCAGGATTTGGCACCTGCCCACACTGCCAAAAGCACCAAAAGTTGGTTAAATGACCATGGTGTTGGTGTGCTTGACTGGCCAGCAAACTCACCAAACCTGAACCCCATAGAGAATGTATGGAATATTGTCAAGAGGAAAATGAGAAACAAGAGACCAAAAAATGCAGATGAGCTGAAGGCCACTGTCAAAGAAACCTGGGCTTCCACACCACCTCAGCAGTGCCACAAACTGATCACCTCCATGCCATGCCGTGGTACGAGGCAGTAATTAAAGCAAAAGGAGCCCCTACCAAGTATTGAGTACATGTACAGTAAATGAACATACTTTCCAGAAGACCAACAATTCACTAAAAATGTTTTTTTATTGGTCTTATGAAGTATTCTAATTTGTTGAGATAGTGAATTGGTGGGTTTTTGTTAAATGTGAGCCAAAATCATCACAATTAAAAGAACCAAAGACTTAAACTACTTCAGTCTGTGTGCACTGAATTTATTTAATACACGAGTTTCACAATTTGAGTTGAATTACTGAAATAAATTAACTTTTCCACAACATTCTAATTTATTGAGATGTACCTGTAGATGAGCTACCAGCACCCTGCCTTCAATGGGCAGAAGCTTAGCTAGTTGACTATACAAAGCAACAGCAATACTTTGGTATTCAGTTTATGTGAAAGGACAAATGTTTCCCTGGTATGTTAATTCCCCAAAATGGGACTTTCAGTTAGTACGAGCATCCAGGACAGCTGTGCTCATTCATATCATGACATTCAGGAGGCTTGCTGTGAGAGAAAGCATTAGCTACACACTGGACATTTTGAAAATGCCACCATTTTAATGTGGCACATTCTATGGCTAAGTTTTTAAAGCTTTCCTGTAGCAATAACAATTGTAATATCAGTGAAGTTGTTTCATGTAGTAGCCTGAATGCAATTTCATGTCTGATCATACAAATCATTCTAATGTATTCTGTGCTGTGTTTCCACATCAGGAAATCACTGGGACTTCCAGGCAGCATGAAACAGAGATTACACATATGACAGAAGAGCCATGAAACCCTTCCCCCATCTCTCCCTGGTGCTTTCTCTTTCTCTCTCCTTCCCTCTGGCTCTGTGACTTGCACCATCCCCCATCACTCGCCTCCTGTCCATCCATTTAACACATTTTTCCTTTGACCTGCTTTCTAGCTCTCCTCCCTCTCTGTCTCTTTCTTGCCATCCCTCCATCTCTTCCTCATCTGTCTCTTCTAGCTAGGGGTTGATTTAAAAAACATGGTTAATAACACAGCCTCTGGGTCATGAATTCTCTCTAGCGGATACGTGCAATCAGTGGTGAGCGCATGTACATGCATGTTACACAGCAGCCTTTTTTGTGGCGGCTCCAGAATAATAACACACTGAAAAAATACCTATTAGCAGGCCTTGGTTTGTAGTCAGCACGGAATGCTGAACCTGGACAGACTAATTTCGTACACACTATTTTGTTTCCATATAAACCAGAAATAATAACAAAGGGTGTTGAAAAGCAGAGTGGAAGTAATTTGCTTGGATTGGGGTGTGATGGAGGGAGAGATTTGCTGTTATAAACTCCTGATGGCCTGTGATGCTGTAATACGATCTGAAGGTCATGACGAGAGCTGCCTTCTGCCCTGCAGCTGAATGAGATTCAGTTAAGACAGCTAAGCTGTGTGTGTGTGTTTGTGTCTCTATGGTTGGTGTGTACTTAGATGACCTACATGCAAGCTGAGCAGATAAAAAAATCTCTAGGAATGTACATAATTCTGAATAAATAATAGTTTTTATCTGTGTGTGTCTTCCATGTAGACACAGGACTACCAAGCGCTGATGCTGAATAACAAAAAGATGGCCAGCGACTCTCTGGTGCACAAGTCATCTTACAAATGTCTTTTTGTTTTTCAGCACTGTATTCTGATAAAGCTAGCAGTGTTGCGTTATGCATTTCATGTGTGACGCCATTTGCTGGAAAACTGCTTATCCTGCTAGTTAGTAAAAAACATCAACATTCCATTTGAGACGATACTAGCCTTCTAAAAGTCAAGCACTATACAGTAGAGTACATAGTTTGTAGTAAGTCATACGGGACACAACTTGTGTGTGTGTGTGTGTGTGTGTGTGTGTGCGTGCTGTGGGCTGTGTAATGATGGTGTAACTGACGTCAAACTATTGTTTCAAATGACATCAAGCAAGTACCATAAAAGAGCTCCAAAGTGCATCAGCACTGGATGATAACGGACTGAGAAACCTCAAAGTTTATATTTGAGGGCATGATCATAAGCTTGCCCCTACATGGATTGGGCAGAAGAAAGTTTCCCTTATAGGAAGCCTCTCTGTTCTGGTTTGTCCAGTCTTGATAACTATTCATGCATTGCCTAGCAGATTGTTTATGTTAACTGGGAGTGTGAATGTGCTATGCTGCAAACTTCAATAAATATTTGGATGCAAATTCTTTTGCGTTTTGTCGAAATCTAGAAGAAACCATTGTGCGTGTGCACATTAGCAGCTCATTAGGTTCAGAGTTATAGATGGTGCATTGATTCGGCTCAGAGCGCTACGCTGTCGTTCAGCGCAGCCTTTAATCATTGGTGCAGCATCAAAGTCTTTGAATCAGGCTAAACGTTGTAAACACAAGAAAGGCAAATCAGCCCTTAGTGACAGAGCTCGGGTGTATTTACATACATTTAACCAAATCTTGGCAAGATTCAGTCTTGTGTCTGCTTTTAAATGTATACTATATACATAGGATCTGTAGAAATAACAGTTATTTTAAGGTCTTGGTCCACACACACACACACACACACACACACACACACACACAGAGAATCCATTGTATCTTCCTTAATAATAATAATAATAATAATAATAATAATATATTAATATTATTAGCATTAAAAACAACATGATATCAATAGGGATCAGTTCATTAACCATCGTTCTTATAAATCATTTTAGAATTTCAAGCAAAATGAATCTGTAATCAACTGATTTTAGTCTAATAAGAAACAATATGTTAAGAAATGAAATAAAAAAAATTAATTTTTGCACTTCACCTTGTATCATCATTTTTCTTTGTCTGTATTTTTCTTCTCTGTTATATGGCAGATTAAAGAAAAGCCCTCACACCCACATACACACGCACGCACTTACTGTGCTTGCACATGTAGCTGCGATAAACAAATCCAGCAGAATATTTACATCCGCCCTACATACACACACACCCACCCACACACCACACACACACACACACACACTCTTTCACCTCTCACCAGTCAACCAATTAGCCCTCTTTATTAACGCCATCCTGGCACCAAGTCAAGCTGCAAGCATGCAAGCGTTTGGTTGGCAACTCTGAGGTATCGGGTGCTGTGCTTAATTTTAAGGATAATAAAAAACCTGACAAACTAAAATCATTAATTATAATAGTACACTGTCCATTAGCTACAATTCACATGTTTGTCTCTAAGGACTCATTTATTTAGCTAGCTTATGAAATGCTTTTTTTTCTATGATTCAGTGAAAGCTGATTTTCTATGAAAAAAAAGCTGCAGCAGTGTTAGGTGCTTAAAATCTTACAGGAATATCAGAGTTGAAATAAAACACCACAGGTCCTTATACATGCAGATTTGGTGATCTGTATTTTATACTTGATGTCTACTTAGCATTTATGGAAGGATTTTTCACTGTCAGAGCTTTCTAACAGTCAGAGGCAATAATCATGTCAGGTTTTCTGATACAGGAAGGAGTTTCTGGGTAACATGATAATTTATGTCTTGTTGACTTTCTTTTAATCTTACTGAGAGAGCGAGCTAGAGAGAGAACGAGAGAGAGAGAGATATGAAGGAATGACTTTATAGCTGCCACAAGTGAAACCAGAACTAACTTGCAATAGTAAACAACTATGAGTAAAGTTAATAGTACATCATTCTTTAGTAAAAAAAATACTAAACACATCTGATCAGTTCCAATAGGAAAGTTCATCCACTCGAAAATAAAAATAAAAAATCCGGAGTGCAGATGATCTGCAATCTGCTTTTGAAAATAACTCCATGCTATCTTAGAGATAATGAGATAATAAGAGATGTAAAACAAGACATTACCATGAGTCAGAAAAGCTTAACTACAGTATTACCTACATATCAGTTGATAGTGATGGAAAAAGTAAATGGTGTTCAACATTAGATGAAAGAGTCACAGTATTTGAAGTGATTTAAAATGGAATCCTCTAATGGGTATCTCACGACCGAAGCATTGCCAGCTAAAATATCTAACCCTCTAATCACTGAGATCTGTTCTGTATCCAGACTAAACTATAGCATTTTCAGTATCTTTTGATCTAGCTCCTTGTTTTATCCTTCCTACAATGATCCATGTTAGGCTTCAATCAGTCGTGCATGTGGAAACATGAAGAGGAATGTCCGCCTGCACTACTTCTTTAAACGCTGATGCTTCTAAATTTGACTCGCAGCCTGTAAAGGAGTAAATCGTCCGTTACAGTAAACACTTTCTGCTTCAACTTAATCTGCAGCAGACTGTGCTTCAAATGTCTTCTGTCACCTGAGATGTTACAGGGAACATAAAGGGATGAAGCAGAACCTTGTACGTGTGTGTGTGTGTGTGTTTGTTTGACTGGGTCTAGGTGTGTTTAAATGAAACCAAGGTTGGCAGAGATGTTGATCAGTTTCAGCGCTTCTGCTGGTTAAACCCTTAATGCTGCCGAATCTGAATCGGCGCAGAGTAAGCAAAAGGCATACTTCTCCAAAGCCGCTGACTGTGAGGAAGGAGGGATCTGGGGCCTTGTATGGGGAAGATTTTTTTTTTAAATGACGAGAACCAAGAGTCTCAGCGTTAGCAGACAACATGATGCTTGAAATGTGATTTGTAGTACCTGCCAAAAACGAAAAAAAAGAAAAAGCCTGGAAAAGGGATTTCCGTTCAAATTTTCACAGAGGATCCTTAATCCGTTAAAGATTTGCAAAAAACCAAAGAGGATTGACAATTTAATATCAGGGATGCTGGCGCCAAGTCTTTTTATTTTATGTCACAAAATGGATTTGCACAATCCTTTGTACTGTTACGGCTGAAAGCCCTGCACTGTGTTCTAGATCCACTCAAAGGATAAGCTTTGTCCCTTAAAGACACAAGAACATGTCATGTGATCTATTAGAGCAAGCCGAAGGTTTTCAGAACACTGGGAAGTAATTAGTGAGGTATTAATTTGTGCTTGCATAACGTGTAAGTGGATTCCATTGGTGTCGGGTCAAGGAGCAAAGGGCGAAGCTGGCATCACGCCTGGCATGAGAGTATGTCACTGGTTGCCAGATCAGATACTGAGAGAGGCCAAGCGGCGGCTGGACAAACCAGTGAGTGCTCGGGATTCCAGAATGACGGCGCTCAAATAACATCCAGTAAATCGATATTCACTGGGAGGTTATCTGGATTACAATCTCTTTCACCATCAACATCTGGTTATAACACCTGAATAAGTGCACTTAGCTGCTAATTACTGCATGTCTGTTCCAATAGCCCATCACAGTGCAGCTGTTTGAGAAGAACTATGCTGGGATGAAAAATCAATGCTTTTGACCTGTATATGCATGATTTTATGCCTCGTACGTCTTGTATGCTGCCGCATGATTGACCGATTAGATAACCGCATGAAGGCGCAGGTGTTGGTTGGCTGATTAGATAACTGCATGAAGGTGCAGGTGTTCCTTATAAAGTGGACAGTGAGTGTATAATTCTAATAGTAAAAGATACAGCAGAAAGTGAACATCGTAACTGTTGATGTTACTTGGGAAGAAACCCTGCTATGACTATGGCAAAGTCTACGAATAATATGACTCATCAAAACTCCTACACAGCACAATAAATTACTGTCATTTGCACATTGCAGTTTGATCATATTGCAAAGGTCAAAATTGTGGCCAACAATACAAATATGAATGAATATAAATTGGAATATGACACTCATCGTTAAATGATCAATGTGCAGTTTGTACATTTCTTCCAATTTGCCAGCACATTTTTTTAATACCCAAAGTAAACAATTGGGGGGAAAAACCTGGACATCATTTGCTCTTTGGCTAGTTTTATGCGTGTGTGTGAAGTTGTGCATAACAACTTGTCTTACCTCTCTGAGCTCCTGGGTGATGGTGGACAGGCGCTCGTTATCTGACTGTGCGTTGTTGAGGGCATTGCGGGTCTGCCTGAGCTCGGCCTGTAGCTCCTGTACGCGCTGCTCGTAGTACGCCTCCTTACATGCTGACTCCTGGAGAAGAGATTCCTCCCGACTCTCACCATCAGCTGCCACTTTCCTCTGGTTGGAGTGAGCCTGTCCGAACGCCTGGGGAAAGAAAGTGTGTCTGGTTATGTTCCTGCTAACACAGAGTCTCTCTAACGAATTGCTGCACTGCATCTATGAATCCAATATCAGTTATTTCTAGTTCTCATTAATATGACATTGGACACCTCATTGAATTTAGGAGCTGTCAGGGAATCCCAGTTCTGTGGGATTAGAGAATTCCCCCTCCTATGTGTAAATCCACTAACAATGTCACCCTGTGACATCAGAATGAATACACAACCACCAACAAAATTACAGCACCAACCAACAAATTAGCATTACAATCACTAAACACATTACAAACATTTCAATACAATCTATCCAGGGCACAAGGCAAGAGGACAACCTGGACAGGTCACCAACCCACTGCAGGGTACACATGCTTTTACACACTACAGACAATTTAGAGATGCCAATCTGCCTACAATAAATATATTTGGACTGGGGGACGAAAGAGATCCTGGAACATCAAGGGCATCAGTGGCTGCAAATAATCTTTCATGTTGCTGACTAATTTCACTTGTTAGTTTAGACAAAGAAAATCAGGTGTTGTGGTGTAAGGTTGAAAGAAAAAAGAAAAAACTCAAGTGCCTCAGCTCTCACACGGCTTAACAAGGCTTACTGAAGTATAAATCAGTTTCTCACAAAACGTCAATCTTGATTAGACCGAGACAAAATCTGAACCGTGGCCTAACCCTCAGGCTGTGATCGCAAACTTCCTGTAATATAATCTCTCAGCCTTGGGCTGTAGCCATGAGATTGACTGTTCAGATGAAACACGTGCACGCTTTGTTCAGGTCTTCTGCAAACTTGGACAGGATTTGGACGACTTTGCTGTGCCCTCATGACAATGGCACACCTTTATTTCAGACCCAGACACGCTGGCGGTTTATCAGCAAACTTTCACTTTAATGGGCTTCACAGATGTCTGGCGTGAATAAACATAAAGTAACAAAAAACACCTGACTTCAAACTGAATAATTCAGTTTAAAAACACAATTACACAACCACCTATTTGGCCGAGTTTACTTTGTAAGACACACCCCTTTCCATTGCAGCAACAGAACTAATTTGTCAGCGTGCAGCCATGAAGTGTCCTGCTATAGCACCCTTTCCTGGGAGAAAATAAAGGATGCTAGTTATATCACAAGCACTGAACTCCATTACTCTTTCCTGAAATGCTAGCCAATGGCTTGATAACATTTTTGTCAAGATTACAAAAAGTGTTCTACATTAGAAACTTATATAATCACTCATTTACCTTAGTTTGTATTAATACACTTGACTAGCGAACTAGTTTGTTTTGCTATTATGCCGAGACTGGACAATACTTCCTGGGAGAGCTTAGCTAACTAACTCATGACTTATCCACCATTGCCATAGAGAGGAAAGGAGCAGAATGTGAGTCATGGGAGAAAATGGTGGCTCTGTGGTGAGCTAAACAGCTTTGATGTGGGCCTCGTTTGAAGTCATTGACGTCCACAGCAACACAACTGACTAACTGAGTTTGGAGTCTCTGAGTTTAGCTCTATATTCTCATACACACAGATATCTCAGATGTTTTTTTTTTTTTTGCAAGAGCACAGAGCTTGATATTTGATCTAGTTTTGCAATACACAACCAACGTTTGTGTGAGCTAACTGTCCAGCGTTATCTACATGTGAGTGATTAAGGTCTTTTATTTACATTCAAAAGTGAAAGGAATATATTCTTATGGTACACAAAAGCAGGCTTTCTATGGCAGGTGCAGTAAGACAAGGTGGCTCGTAAACTTGATGAATAATTAACTCAGTAATTGAGTATGGAGTAAAATAATTACGATGATCATTTTAGACAATTATCCAGGAGTGAGAGATTTAACCCTTGCCCATGTGACATCTTAACAAAGGAAGAGATCAGGCAAGAAGGGAATGAAGGAGTTAAACAGCTGACTACTGCTCAGCCTCTGCATTGCAGCTCTGCTATTCTGCAGAAGAGAGTCTCCAATCTCTCTTTCTCTCTCTCACACACACACACACACACACACACACATACACACACTCTCTATAATGAAACACTGCATGGGCATGTTTAAGCCTGAAGCAGAAGAGCCTTCCTGGAAGTTTATCCACTGCCCTGTTCCAGCATGCTCTGTGCAGAGCTCATTCCACAGGACTTTGCTCCAGGACACTGATGCACTCTGCTGTGTGTCAGACGATGCTCGATATTTACCACTGATTTGCAAGAGTTAACAATTTCAGAAGTCACTTGGAAGTCAGAGGCCATGCTAACCGACAGACAGAAAGGCTCGTGGAATTCTCAGAAAACTGAATGGTCAATTGATGAAGGACAGCATGTCTGCACATGCAGAATAAAGAGAAAGAGAGAGAGGGAGAGAGAGAGAGCATATATATGGTTTTCATCCCTCATTCTCCTGTGCCTCACATGGAACAATGGTCACCGGGATGCAAAAGAAATCAACCGCATTATCTCCTTCACCCTCAATGTTCCTGAGGCATCTCTGATGCACTCACTATTCACTTTAATAGGAACACCTGTACATTCAAACAATTACCCAAAGCAGCAGTGCAGCAGTGTAGTGCATAACATCACACACACACACAGGTCAAGAGCTTCAGTTAATGTTCACACTAAACACCAGAAACATCAGGGGAAAATCTCTGTGACTTGGGCATAGACATGTATGCTGGCTTAAGTATTTCAGGAACTACTAATTTCCTGGGATTGTCACACACAACAGCTTGTAGCCTTTACACAGAAAGGTATTGGGGGGGGGGGAAACCCATCCAAAATACCTCATTAATGAGAGAGGTCAGAGCTCTCAGAGGTGAAATGGGCAAACTTGTACAATTTCTTTTAAAAAATAATTAGAAATTAATTATGCTACAAATGACTTGTACTGACTGCAAGTACAACATAAGTACTTGAATAATTTTTTGGCTTGGAATAAATAATGATAAATTTAAAAAAAATCAATACTATTAACACAGTGTTTTATTTATTTATTTGTTGTCAACACAAATGTCTCTCTCTTTTTTTTAAAGATATCTTTTCACACACATACTGCCAGAGTGCACGTGACTGAGCACTGCCCAACAGTGGCCTCCAAAATACTTATTGACCAAAATTGTCAATAAGTAACAAGGCACAGATTAACATTTTAAAAAGGGTGAGAGCACGAGGACAAAGGGAAAAAGGTCACTGTGTACTAGCCACTGGGAAAAAAAAATCCTTATCGATTTCTCTTGCTCACTAACACACAGCCATGGTAAACTGAATATTTTAACACAAACCAGTCACACAACAGGGGGCCTGAGGAAGGTTTACATTCTCTCTGTCTGTCACACATTAATTTTCCCTAGACAAAGAGCTGACTAAAGAATGTCATTTTCCACATTTCATCCTATTATAAACCATATAGAATCGCTTCAGGCAGGGAGAATGCATCAGAGGTAAAATCAGCTTATACACAGCAGACAGAGGACAGTAGTGAGTGTGTAAGAAATCACAAAAATGTGTCCTTGTGACTTCTGTGCCAAATAGCTGACAGAATAAGGCAACCAATGACACACATTTATTGCAAATCCACATGGTGCGACACTGCATACTCTCATCTTTCAATTCCTCTCTAGACGTTCATGCTTTCTCGATCCTCTTTACCAGTACAGTATCTTATCTATGACAGAGCCTTGTTTTTCGGGTTTGTAGTCATCTGTATTCATCCGTTCTGCCTTCCTTTAGCATGACTTTCCCATGACATCAGTCCCAGCCTGCGCAGATGACTTATCCAGCTGACCCACTTCCTGTTTGGGTCAGGAAGCCAGCTGTTTCTTTTCAAAGTTGACCAAAGCGGTGTAGAGAAGGAACTGACCATTTTAAAAAATGTTGACATTTAAGATTTAGAATTCTAAGCATACACCGGCCAGGCATAACATTATGACAACCTGGGCAAAGTGATTGGTATGTGGCTATGTAGCCCCATATGCAAAAAACTGTGATGCACTGTGTATTCTGACACCTTTCTATCAGAACCAGCATTAACTTCTTCAGCAATTTGAGCAACAGTAGCTCGTCTGTTGGATCGGACCACACGGGCCAGCCTTCACTCCCCATGTGCATCAATGAGCCTTGTTCGCCCATGACCCTGTCGGCGGTTCACCACAGTTTCTTCCTTGGACCACTTTTGATAGATTCTGACCACTGCAGACCGGGAACACCCCACAAGAGCTGCAGTTTTGGAGATGCTCCGATCCAGTCGTCTAGCCATCACAATTTGGCCCTTTTTCAAACTCGCTCAAATCCTTACGCTTGCCCATTTTTCCTGCTTCTAACACATCAACTTTGAGGACAAAATGTTCACTTGCTGCCTAATATATCCCACCCACTAACAGGTGCCATGATGAGGAGATAATCAGTGCTATTCACTTCACCTGGCACTGCTCATAATGTTATGGCTGATCGGTGTAACTCATGAACTAAGGTGGACTTGTTCCAAATTCAAATAGAGAACCAAATCAAATAATAAAAAGCTATTTTTTACTGTAACCAAGTGAAAAATGAAGAATGAAACAAGGCCACAAATTCACCAGATGGCCCCTGGTTTTTAAATGGCTTAGTCTATCTAGAACAGCAGCTCTGACAGCAGGTCTGGATGCTGGGATTTATATTAATGCACTTGTTCTAACACATTTTTATAGCATCTACTTGCACAGCTACATGTATCGCAGACCACATGCACTGATTAAAAACGTGTGCAAATGATGACATTTTCTGTGAGGAGATTTCTCGGAAGGAAGTTTCTCAGTATGTCAGAAGCTGCAGTTGTTGAGAGGGAAAAAAGGAAGGCTGGTAAGGGAGTGACAGTATAGCTGTAAACATTAGTGATAACTATTAATAAAATTAATAACTATAAAGGACATTAATTAATAAATAATACATTGTGTTATTGTGTCATGAATTAAAAATTGCATTTGCTGACAAAATTGTTATATGAAGTTTGAGGAAAACAACAAACTTCAAGGGGGAAACAGGAGTGTTACATCAGGTTAAGTGATTTTTTTCCTATAACAGCACGCCATGTTTTATTCCTTAGTTAAACAGCCAGCATGAAATACTCCAGAATTTTCTCCTCAATCTAGTTAAAACACGGTTTGAACATCATGTACGAATAAACTTTTTTGGCTTCAGCAAACCACTGGTTATTGAATTCCTTTACTCCATCTGAAAACAGATGTTTTGCCCTTTGTACATGGAACCAAAAGCTTTTACATTTTCTTTCAAACCAAGCAATATCTTGTGTGGATAAATAAACAGAACATATAAGAATAAGTATAAGAATATAAGTCGAGATTTTTACGTTTTTACATGTACATATAAAATCTATGGCTTTTTCTTCTACAATCAACACCTCGCTAATCTTACTTCAGACATGCTTAATCAAATCAAAGCCTAGCAATGCATGTCTAATCAATCAGAAACAGCACTTAATCATCAGCACATGAGATGTGAAGGGAGGAACACCAAATCTCTGTATTTAATACACCAATACCTGCATACAGCTCAATGTTCACTAAGCTTCTCCGTATCTGCATGTATGACACTGCAGCCTTTTATTATAGGAATATGAGTCAAGAGTATGCTGCTGGGAGTTTGGTGGAATGTTCTATGTGTTTATCTTGGATGTACTAAATATATTGTCAGTTGTTCTGAGGACCAAATGAAATGTTTTCCATGTAAAACAAACAGGGACAACCCATAACAAGCAAATGCATGAAAACCTTTAATGAGGCTGAACCACCCATTTAAATGATGGTTATATAAGTTGGAGTTGTCACTGTTCATTTGAGTGAACGCCCAAAAGAACCTGAACCCAACTGGTTCCCACAGGAACACTGGCATCTAGCCTTACACACACATACATATACACACACACACACCACATACACCATTTCTCAGATTCTTAAGAAACTGGCAAACATCCAGTCCCTCCTCCTAACAGACCAAAATACCACCTACACCCAAGCATGTACACTCACGCACTCACACACACACACTCTTCGTGGCCCCCCTTCCTCCAGTTATTATTGATTCTATCTATTCTGCTCTCGTCTCATGCGACTGTGAAAACACACTAAAGTGTGGTGCACTACAAAAAAAAATTTTATTATATTATATATATATTATATTATATATATATATATATATATATATATATATATATATATATATATATATATATATATATATATATATAAAAATAAATAGATAGATTTTACAAAATCTTTGAATGCATTAGCTTTTTTTTAGCAACGTGAAATTCGTAAGACTTTGACTCGCTCGCCAGGACACAAATGCAGCTATAAGCAAGAAATGATAATATGTTTGAGGTGCAACACTACATTCACACTAAAAAGCATAGTATATTTGTGTCAGATGGATTTCAAGTGAGATTCCCTCAATTCTACACAGTTTAGGGTATGATGTGGTGAAGTGACAAATCAAAATTGTCAAACTGAGCAATTCCTCTGACCAAACCTACGGTGTTTATGGTCATGCGGTTTCGTCAGTTTCTTCCCTACCTACTGTTTTAAGATACAAATTCATCTTATTCTGCCAGATAACATCTTAGGAAGGAAGAAGCAGAAGCTGTGGGTGCCTCTGGCTTCAAGTCCTTTCTTTCAAATCAAGAAGTCTGCGGATGATGGAGATATAAATCAAACAGGCTGTAAGGAGCCTGGTGGAGAAGGTACGCACCACATCGCCCACCACGAGGATCAGGACCACTTCCCACGTTCCAGCGAGGAATCGAGAGGTTCAGTAGACTATTTGCTTTTAATGAATGGTTACAGTCATGGTGTCAAGATCAGAAATTACCCTTTGTTGATAACTGGAATCTTTTCTGGGAGCGTCCTAGGCTCTACCGTCCTGATGGCCTGCACCCAAGCAGAGTTGGAGCAGCAGTCCTCTCAGACAACATCTCCAGGACACTACGCACCATCTGACTGGTAAGCCATAACTCAGGCTATGATTACAATTATGATCGCTACTGTTCCGCTCACCAGATACAAGTGCACACATAGCTCATCCTATAGAAACTGTGTCTGTTCCCCGAATAATGAGATCAAAGAATAAATTCATTAATAGCCCTCGAAATAATCTAATCGCAGTTATACCTGAAAAACGCCAAATAATTAAAGAAAAACAATTTCTAAAGTTTGGGCTTCTCAACATTAGGTCCCTTGCACAGAAAGCACTTATTGTTAATGAAATGATCTCAGATTATAGTTTTGATACACTCTGCCTTACTGAAACCTGGCTTAGGGCAAATGAATTCATTAGTCTGAATGAGTCCACTCCGTCAGGATTTTGCTATAAGCATGAGCCCTGTCTGACTGGTCGTGGAGGTGGTGCTGCAACCATTTATAGCAACTCTCTTACCGTTACTCAGAAAACATGAACCAGGTTTAAACTCATTCGAAGTGCTTGTGCTTAATGTCACACTCACAGACATAAATAAAAAATCCCTACTATATCTTGCGCTGGCCACCGTATATAGACCCCCAGGGCCCTACGCTGATTTTCTTAAAGAGTTTGCACATTTACTCTCAGAGCTACTGATTAATTTTGACAAGGTGTTGATTGTAGGAGACTTTAACATTCATGTAGACGATTCCAATGATGCCTTAGGACTCGCATTTATGGATTTATTAAATTCTTTTGGGATTAAACAAAACATTACTAGACCAACTCATCGTTTTAACCATACGCTAGATTTAATTATATCACATGGAACAGATGTCACTGATGTAGATATTTTACCTCAAATTGATGATATCACAGACCATCACCTCTTAGTGTACACTCTACCTGTAGAACATATTAGACATGTCTCTCCTCGTTCTCTCGTCTCTCTCTCTCATCGATGCGGTAGAACTATTATCCCGACCACTAAAGACAAATTCACAAGTAATCTACTGGATCTGTCTCACCATCTCACCAGACCCCTAAATGCAGATGACCTTGATGAATTAACTAACAGCATAGGCACTATTTTCTCCAGCACATTAGATACTGTTGCCCCCATCCGATTAAAAAAGGTCACACCCTCAAGAGAGCAACCTGTAACCTCGAGTGAAAATGGAGAAAAACTAAATTAGAAGTTTTCAGAACTGCATATAAAGACAGTATGTCCAGCTATAGACAGGCTCTAAAAGCTGCTAGGGCTGAGCATTTGAGCAAACTGATAGAAATAAACCAAAACAATCCCAGATTCTTATTTAGTACAGTGGCTAGACTAACAAAACATCAGATATCTGAAGAGAATACTCCATCACAGTTTAGTAGTGAGGACTGTATGAACTTCTTCACCGACAAAATCGATAGTATCAGGAACAAAATAATGGATGTTCAACCTTTGACAGTATCCGGTGGTCTAGTCCAACCTAAAGCTCCACATTTAAAGCTACAATGCTGTACAGGTATAGGGAAGGAAGAGCTGTATAAACTTATCACCACGGCTAATTCAACAACATGTTTGTTAGATCCAATTCCAACTAGATTACTGAAAGAAGTGATGCATACAGCTGGAGAGCCTCTCCTCAACATTATTAATTCCTCGTTATATTTAGGTCACGTCCCTAAACCTTTCAAGCTAGCAGTTAGCTAGACCCTAATGACTTATCAAATTACAGACCGATTTCAAACATTCCTTTTATATCTAAAATATTAGAAAAGGTTGTGTCTTATCAATTATGCTCCTTCTTACAGGAAAACTTTATCCTTGAAGAATTTCGGTCAGGTTTCAGGCCCCATCATAGTACAGAAACTGCACTAGTTAAGATCACAAATGACTTGTTTTTAGCTTCGGACCAAGGCTGCATCTCAATATTAGTCTTACTTGATCTTAGTGCTGCATTCGACACTATAGATCATAACATTCTCGTAGATCGCTTACAAAATCACATAGGTATTCAGGGACAGGCATTAAAATGGTTTAGATCCTACCTGTCTGATCCTTGCCACAGTCGCCTGACTCACTAGGGAAAATTTTGTCTAACATCTAGGACTGTTTGTTTGTATGTTTGTTGTTTCTTATGTTCTGTAAAGCTGCTTTGAGACAATGCTCTTTGTTAAAAGCGCTATACAAATAAAATTGAATTGAATTGAATTAACTAGCACAATGTCTGGCACAATAACGGCACTGGATCATTGCCCTGCTGACTCTGCGTGATGGTTGTGGGTAGGTCATCACACCTGCAGGTGTCACCCTGCAATCAGGGCGTGTGCAACCAACAAGAATGGCAACTAACTGTGTGCATTGCCCACACGAATTTGCCCTGAGATGCGACATTATCTTGTGAACCAACGCCAGCATATAATTAAAGGGTGGATCCTGACGATTCAGAGGTAATTGTTTTTTCTCTCTCTCTCTGTTCTCGTGCTGCTTGGAACTGAGAGTGATTAGTATGTTAAACCAGTAACCACCATTTGCCTCTTCATTTACACACACACACACACACACACACACACGCAAAATTATTCTTCCCCCATTCAGTATTTTGTTAATAGGTACCCTCACTCTTGTTTCTAGGGTCTCTTGATGCACTTTGGTCTCTCAATGCATCACTTCAGCATTTAAAATATCTTTGCCACAGTGTTTCGTACATCATTTGCTTCTGTCATTTTATGCATTAAACAAAACTGTAGCATGTAGATGTTGCATTCCAAACACTATCACAGAATGAAATCTATTATCATGTCTCACCACCCTGCAGGACTGCTATTTCACCCTCAATCCGGATGCTACACAGTACTCAGGGCCCCTTACTGAAGTAAACAGGAAGCAGAAATTCAATGGAGGGAAAAAGGGGGCAGAATCCTGAGATAGATCCTGGACGAGTTCAGGGATAAGAAGTGGATGTAAGACGAGACATGTTTATTGTTGCAACTAAAAAGCTTTGTCATTAAGATAGGTAAGTGTGTCTATCTGAGGCTAAACTTAACATCCGAGTCCTTCTGATTATAGCGCATTTGTCAAACAAGTCTCCATGAGCCGTCTCATTATAAACTAAAGAATTATAATGGATTCTATTGTGCTTTAGTTTATTAAGGCACAACACCACTATGTTCCAAGCAAAATTACTAAGCACTTTATTAGAAACATCTATATAACTACTCAGTCATGGAGTTATCTAAATCAGCCAATCATGTGGCAGTGGTGCAATGCATAAAATCATGCAAATACAAACCAGCAGCTTCAGGTAATGTTCAGATCAACCATCAAAATGAGGACAAAATGTTATCTCACTGGATTTTGACCATGGCACGATTGCTGGTGCCAGGCAGGCTGGTTTGAATACTTCAGAAACTGCTGATCTCCTGGGATTTTCACACACAATATTCCCTAGAGTTTACACAGAATGGTGCAATAAAAGAAAAACATCCAGTCCAATTGTCCAATTATGGTGAGCAGAAAAGCAAGAATGCACAACATGTCAAACCTTGAGGTGGATAGGCTACAACAGCAGAAACCTACATCTGGTTCTACTTCTTAAAGCCAAGAAGAGAAAGCTGAAACTGCAGTGGTCACAGACTCACCCAAACTGGACAGATGAAAAAAAAAGGGATTTCTGCAGAGCTACACAGATAGTAGGGTTAAAATCTGGCGTGAACAGCATGAATCCATGGACTCTGCCTGCTTTTTGTGTACAGTCCAGGCTAGTGGAGGTGGTGTAATGGTGTGGGGAATGTTTTCTTGGCACACTTTGGGCCTGTTGATACCAATCAATCACTGCTTGACTGTCATAGATTATTTGAGTATTGTTGCTGATTATGTATATTCCTTCATAGCCACAATTTACCATATGGCTACATCCAGAATGATAATGCACCATGTCACAAAGAAAAAGTGAAACTGCTTTCATGAACATGACAATGAGTTCAGTGTTCAGTGGTCTTTCCAGTCACTGGAATCTGAATCCAGTAGAACACCTTTGGGATGTGGTAGAACAGGAAATTTACAAGATGAAAGTGTACCTGAAAAACTTACCTGAACTGTGTGATGCAATCATATCAACATGGACCAGAATCTCAAAGGAATGTTTCCGTCACCTTGTGGAATCTATACCTTGAAGAATTGAGACTGTTTTAAAGCAAAGGAAGGCTTTACCCAGTATTAGTATAGTGTTCCTAATAAAGTGCTCAGTGAGTGCATTTTACTAAGTATAACCAGAACTAATAATATAGCAAGGAACACAGGGTGTTTAAACAGGATAGTCAGTATAAGAGTCTCAAACAGCTATTTTTCTCTAGATTACATAATTATCATCAAATAGCAAATAGAGGAAACTTGGAAAAGCTTTTTGAAAATAACACAGTTAATATTGGACCCTAGTGCAGCCTCCAACAGTGCTTCACTTGACATACTTATATGAGCAAATCTGGAGACCAGCACATGACTGGAGATGTCAATGGTCTCTATTGTCTCACTTCTTCCATTAGGAAGATATCACCAATGCTGGTATTCACTTTACATGTATTTGCATAAAGCAACAGTTTTCCATCAAACTGGCTTGCTGTATCGAACAACATGGAGCACCAACATAAAGCAAATGACCAAAAAAAAAAAAAAGGGATATGTGGCAGCTGGTCTCGGTGTGGTCCAGTCATACGCACTCTGACTGGTGACATACAGCTCTTGCTGATAATAATAGATGAGTTCAGCTGCTCCTTTTAGACAAACTTCCCCTTTAAGCTAACCAGATTACTTCTTATTCCCTTCCTTATCTTACTCTGACGGTTCTGTATACACGGACATTTAGCAGACACTCACACATACAGATAGTCAATAGCAAACTCATGTTTGAAGAAATGTATTTATACAGCAGTCAGCTATGACAATGTTTACCATCTGGTGTGGCAACATGAGGAAAAAAATAACCTGGTTGCAATCAGCAGCATCGCACACCATTTAATGCAAGTAAATAAGGTAATGAGCTTGTGTGAAAGACGTTCATTTAAGCCGCATTCCCATCAGCCTCAGGCACCTGACTGTGGAAAATCCCTCATGCCTTTCGTAGTGAAGTACCATTTGTTTCACAGAGCAATGAGTCCACCGAGAGACCAGGGTGCACCATTATTAAAAACCTTTTGTTTGATTAAATCATATCTACCCAAAAAAAACACAACTCATGCCACCCCCAAAGCTTACTAGCTCTTTTACACACAGGTGATACATCCAAGATAAGCTGCTAGTCTCTGTAAACCAGCCGATTGAGGCCGTGTGGGCAGTGATTAGCTGATGCATTCAGACCCATTTATTGCAGATTAGCACTTAATTGCGTCCTGTCACTCTCGCTCACTCACACACATTGAATTCAGCATGCTTTATGCTTAATTTAACTGTCCATAAATACAGAGAACTTCGTAGTGCACACCTTCGCAGACACAGCCGTCTATTCATACTGTTCTACAAAAATTTCTAAACCATGCACACACCCAAAGCACCTTATTATCATCTTTTTTTATATCCAGCAGAAGTGTAGTTCATTGTTCTAAAACAAAACAAAAAAACCATTACAGTCCAAATAAAGAGGATTTAAAATCCTTGGACAATCTCCAACATGTATCCTGCTTCATTAACACTCACCACAGTTTCATTCGGACACGTCTTTTCACATGCTAAACATAAGAGGCCGGGTCTAATCTCTTGATTTACACGTCCAAGAAGCAATCCTTTGATAAGATGGTGCCCATCTTCTGAGGAGCCGAAGAGAGGCCTATTCAGGTAGAAGAGGCAGCTCTAGGCTTGGCACCTGCTCCAACTTTCCCACGCCAGTGTCCAGTGCCAGGATTATGCTAAGACCCAAAAACCTTGACCCAAAAAAGAAATAAGGAGGCTCTTCAGACATTAGTCTGAACCTGTTTACAGGCTCTTAAAGGCATGCCACAACAATCTGTGTGCAAGTGTGTAATTAGCAGGCTTTTCTTTTTAATCCTGCCCATGTCTCAGCTAATGGACAATTGTTAAAATTCACAAGCAGGTCTCACAAGCGTGATTGTCCTTTTTAGATATTTATGGTATTGCCCATAATGAACAATACAAGCATGCAACTGCTGCAGTGCTGCAGTATCAGCCGTGGGAGTGTGTGTGTGTTTGTGTGTGCGCGCAAATGTGAATGCTTTCACTATGTTCTTCACACACCCCACATAATGCCACAAGGGTCTTTGTCATGGCAACAGAATGAAGGGTGTTTTTAATGTGTGCACGTGTGTGTATGTGTGTGCACAGGTGTGTGAATCTTCATGGCCTCTTGAATTCCCTCATGACATTCCTTGCTAAACCCTGAATGAAAATCAGGCAACATGCATACAGCATCAGTTCTATTTATGGCATCATCTCAGCTCAATAGTTGAACATAATGTAAGCAATAAAAAAAAAAAAAAAAGAAAAAAAAAAAAAAGAGTTTGCCATATTTTTTGTCAGTACAGCACATTTCCATTAAATACATTATTTTGTGATAAAAATTCATCATCCTTCATCAGCAAAAGGCTGTTCTTTTTAATATCACAAATAATAATTATTAGAGAGCAGCTGTAAGATGGTGGACGTGGAGGGGACAGTGCTATCAACCCTCTTCCTCATACATGAGCTCACATGTGCTAGAGTGTCAACCCTCCTTACCCAGAGAACATAACCAAGGTGCTCTCTTGGATTCCAGGCCATGGATGGCTGTGGTATAATGGAGAATTGAATTCACAATCATTTCTGGACGGAAATACTCCCCTTTGCCTACATCATGTGTCAAATTAATATTGGATATATTTAGCCCACCCAAGAGTGTAAATACACACACAAACACAGAGTGACCAGCTGCTCTGTGTGCCAGTGTCAAGAGTGGAGGACAAAAGTCAAGGAGGATGAAAGGTCATGACCTCTGTGTTTGACACCCTGCAGGGGAATGTGTGGCACACCGGAAAACTGACCAGAGGCAGCCTGCAGAGGTGGATCAATTAAGATCAGACTGCTTAAAGCTCAAACAGCAAGATGAATCTGGACTTGGAAAAAGGTGATACAGGAAAGGCTGCATTTCTGTAACAGGAAAATCACAGACATGTCATATTCGAACTGTAGTCCTATGCTTTTCATCCTTTATCACAACTACTTCGGAGTTTCTGAGCATATCTGAAAATTTCTGTCCAACTAGAATCTTACAAACAGACTGGATTCTGTTACATGTCCTGTTTAGACGTGTTTGGAGGCATATCTGGAAAATGTTTATATATTTCCTGCAATCATGAAATGGTGTATACTCCACAGCCAATTCTCCCATTTAGCAGAATTTAGTTGGTATGTGTCATTAACACTTTATCTCTGCTCGGTCTTCAGTGGAAATCGTTCAAAAGAGCATGATCTAATCTTATAAACTCATTAAATGGGTTGTTATAGCTTTGTTTTTTTTTGTTTTTTTTTACATTTTCACTGTATTAAGCAATATAACACAGGCAAGCGTGAGGATATACTGAATATCTGCAGGGCTGTGATTACCTGCAGCACTTGGCCTACTGTCTCAAGGCTATGGCCGAGTGCTGCAGGTAGTCACGGTTTTTTAAACGCAGTACTGCATTTTGAAGATTAAATGTTGGGATTCATATGATGTATCGAAGAAATGTTTTTTTGTATCACCTGGCCATAATACGGAATTGAATCCTGTTCTTAAAGCCATTTCATGGACACTATAAAGAGAAGAAAAGGGCCAACTGTTGACCATTTCCACTCGGTCAATAATGCAACAGCTGTTTCAGTCTCCAACAATGCCCTTACATAAATCTGTCACACCATACACACCCAAAACTTTTATTACTGATTTAAAATAACTTTTAAAAACTACTATTCTTTTTTTTTTTTTTTTAAGAAAACAAGTATTTGACAGAGAGACAGTTTTGAAATCGGCTTATCATTAACATTGCACACTTAGAAATTATATCTCACTGATCCACTGATAGGAAATGTTTCCTTCCTTTAACCTGAAATTGACCGAGTTGGGAAGGAATTGTGTTAAAAACCTGCTGTGAGGTCAGTGCATTGCTGGAAAATATCAATCGTTGTATCATGTAAGCACTTCATGCACACTGTCCATTTTCAGAATGATCATAAGGTGAATTTCTTTATCTAGCAGTCTACTGATGTAGACAAAGACAGTTAGTTATTCCATACCATAATGTAATGTATTACTATAATAATAGCAAATGGATTACATTCTGCCAGCTAAACTTGACTTGTATTCTGACCAATGACCAATAGCTTTATGTTTTAAAATCAACTATTTTACACATAAATTGAATAAAAGACAAATAAAAATAGTAAAGAAATCACAGAGTCCTATTTAAGATCACTTGTCATGAGCAGGTGATTTTTCTCCTAATAAAAGAAACATGGTCTGTGAAATCATTACAAAAGCCACAGCCCGCCTTGTTTATCACCGTGAAAGGTTTACTGTCTTTTTGTTCTGTTTCTATTTTTGAGGGGGGAAGAGCCAGTAGAATGGGCAGGAAATGGCTTGAGCAGAAACCCCAGAGAGAGCGAGAGTGCATTAAGGAGACAGAAATACAAAAAGCATAACTGAACTAGAGGAAGAGAACAAAAAACGATGACTGGACCGCAATAAAACTGCTTTAACGTTTTTCGATGGCCTCCTCACTCCTCTTTTTTGTCCTTGTCTTCTCAGTAAGGTCTTTTCAACTGCAAATACTTTCACCCTCACTCCATATTTCAGAAAAACATGTCAGTAGGCGCCACAGTGCCAACACCAAACGGTGGTCAGACAAGATGCAGGCTAATAGGAGACAATAGCAATGAAGTTATTGTAACTTTTCTTGCAAGGTTCCACAACTAAAAGTGAAATTCCACGTGACAGGAAATGCCTCATTAAGACACTCACTTTAGGTAAGAATCAGGCCAATGTTAGGATTTATGGATAAAACTGCAATGGCCAGTAGAACAAATCTACGCTTCTCCTCCTCCTCCTCATTATTTTGTACAAGAATGGCTTACGAAGCAGAGCGAACCACACACTCAGAATTCCACCCAGTTTACTCAGGCCATCCTATGGCACTTAATGTTTAAACAACAGCTGCGCCAGTGGTTGGTCTGCCTTTTCTCTTTCACCTACTTCTCCGATTATATGACTCATGACACAAAACATCAGCCTGAAGAAAACATCATTTACTTAGCAGATAGGAGAGAGAGAAAGTCATGAAAAAAAAAAAACAGCTCGATGAAAGACTACAGAGCTGTCGTTTATCTTCAGAGCGGATTCTACATTCCCAGCATGCCTGTGTGGGTCGTAACTTGTTTAGCTGGCTAGTCAATCTTTCCAAGCGGGAGAAGGACACATCCTGCTTAAGAGAAAAAAAATTCAAACCGAGCCCGCCATTTTTCGAAGCCTGCTATATGAAGTCACACGATATAGCCTTATGACAGTTGCTTATTGAATAAACAAGCGAATGGCATTAAAATGGCAGTACAGACAACATGAAGAACTTTCTTCAAATCTATTAAACAATGCAAACCGCAGATCCATTTATTTGTTGGATTTGTGGTTTAAACTGTTTATGTCTATTTTAAGTCTACACTATTTTCGTATGCCTTTTTTTGGTATTGTTTTGAACACTAGCAACCTATTTACAGCAGATCCACTTCTCACATCTCCCTTGACATTTATGCTGGAACTCCCCAAACCTTCCCTCTCAGTTCTTCTTCCCCCTCAGTTTTCCCCACTTCTTTATACATTATTTCTGCATTCACTCATTTATCCATAACATCTGCACTTCTTAAAACAGACTTGAGGAATGTCAATGCCAGAGTCATATTATACAGAATACACACCATACTGCTATTGTATTACAATTAAATCCTACTAATAACAATAATGCTAATGGTTTAAAAGTGTTACTTCTCAGAAGGCGCATGCGCAGTAGTATCGTCAAGCCCAATACAGCGATAAGGAGTAATAACTGACGCAGACCAGAAGATGCCATTAGGAATGTAATGAATCCTGTCAGGCTTTCTTCGGTTGACCTTGTAGAGCAGAAAGGAAGAAAAAAAAGCATTTCTTAGCAAGACACTGTCCTAAAAATACAAATAAGATAACATTTATTTACAATGAAAGCTTTCAAATTTCTAAAAACGTCGAAAACGATATAGCAGTAACGGTTAACGCCACCCCCCTGACGCTCGACGGTTAGAACTGTAACGGTCGACCGGTTTGAAATTTAAATATTTTTGTTTGTTTGTGTGTTTTAAATGAAAAACAGCTGGGATACGAGTGTAAATGTGTACCAACCTCTCTAAGCTGGTCCAGTTCTTGTCGGACGCTGTCATATTCGCTCTCCAGCTCGTCGTACTGCTGCTTGAGCGCCTGGTTCTCCTCCAGCACCACCAGCCCGTACTCCGCCGCCTGGATCTTCTCGCGCGTGGTTTCGTTCAGCTCGCTGGAGAGGCGCGCGATCTCGGCCAGCATCTCCTCCGTGGACATCATGGGACAGCTTGTGAGGAAAATCACCACAAATTCCACAAAACCCAACCTCCAAGTGTTTCACCGACAAACCTTTTCTGTGTTTGTCGGGGCGAATAATTTAGTTTCTTCTGCGCTTGAACATGTCAGCCGCAGTATGTCTGTTTTCGGGAAAGGAAGCTGTTTTTATTTTTAATATTAATCTTTGTTCTCGTAGTGCTACTCCATGACGACGGAGAGCTCAGCTCAGCTCCTCTCCGCTCCTTGCCCGTTAATGAGCGCAGTCTCCTCTGAGGAGCCGTCAGCTGCCCGGGGCTCCGTCCAGCTGGGAATTGCGATGCTGAGCAGGATTTGTGGGTAGTGTAGTCTTCTTCCGGGGAAAGCTGAGGCGCTTATGGAGGCGACAAAAACTCACATCCCATGATTCACCGCAGTGGGTGTGTGTGCGCGCGTGGATCCCGGAAGCGCTGCTTTAACCGTGTACCGAGAGTGACGTGGAGATCCCGGTAAAGGTGCAGCATGAAGAGAGCGCCATCTATCAACGGCTGGGTGAAGTACCGAGAGAAATCAGCAGCAGTGCATGTGGTATTGTAGAGGATCGAATAAAAACCAGGTTTAGGCTACACACGGCTAAAACTAGTGAAGTCTTAGAGACGTAAAATTACTAAAATTTCCGGGTTAGCAGCTAACAGTTCATATTAGTTCATATAAAGAATACACATCGATTTAAATATTCTACATTACCACTCTCACTGGCACTATAGACTCATACAGCATCATGGAGATGAGTTGCACTATATTGACAAAAGTTTTGGGACACCCCTCCAAATCATTGAATTCAGGTGATGTTTTTCAGGACTTGGGCTCGGCTCCTTAGTTCCAGTGAAAGGAACTATTAATGCTTCAGCATACCAAGACATTTTGCACAATTTCATGCTCCCAACTTTGTGGGAACAGTTTGGAGATGGTCCCTTCCTGTTCCAACATGACTGCACACCAGTGCACAAAGCAAGGTCCATAAAGACATGGATGAGCGATTTTGGCATGGAGGAACTTGACTGGCCTGCACAGAAACCTCAACCGGATAGAACACCTTTGGGATGAATTAGGGCATAATGTAACATGGAAATGTGCTTCATTTATCAATTAAAACTTAAATAAATAAAAAAAATAGATAAATAGATAGATAAGTAAGTAAATAAATAAATAAATATATTACATACTCCCATTGATTGCTGATAGTTTTTTTTTATTTTATGCAAATGAGACTTAATTATAAATATCTAATTCAAACAAACTTAAAAAATTTTATCTTTCGATAATGTTAGAAATATATATATTTTTTATTTCAGAGTAAAGATGCTCTCTAGAGGAAGACATGTTATAGAACAGTTTGATGTTTGTTGTAATCATTTATTTCGTACTGATTAAACAAGAAAATGCCCATTTTAATGCAGTCAAGCTACTGGGTGCTATTTCTTCAGTATAAAATCTAAAATAAATAACCATAATGTAAACACAATAATAAAAAAATGTTTTACAAAAAAAAAAAAATCAGGATTAATGTTTCCACTCTAATCAGAGGGGCATTATAAGGTTTCTAGAGGAATTTGATATGTAGTACATACACATTATATATATATATATATATATGGGCTGGGTAAGTAAACGCGTTGTTATCGTGTTAACGCATTAATTAATTAACGCTGACAATTATTTCATCGTGCATTAACGCAGTTTTTTAAATTACTACTTTATTTCGAAAGTCCATTGCTCACTGGCTCTGAATACACATACAGAGGGCCACAAGAGGGGTGGGATGTTGATCAGTACTGGCTTGGGATGG